>JAGYYJ010001905.1:0-117166 GCA_019671005.1 Hibiscus mutabilis
GCGCTAACATACCAACCAAAGCAATGTCAACCACTATACCGACCAAAAGGTCAGCAAGGTACAACTCAAACTCTGTCCAAAAATCCTTTCCCCTTTTCTGCATTTCCGCAAATGTTGCACAGCAAGAATCAATTACTATCTGCATCATGACACATCAAACAAAGTAAGGAAAAATCAAAAGTGGAAAAACTCGAGTACAGCTAAATACTCAGCATAGACTGTATTAGACAGAGAACCACAACTAAATATTGCTAAACTACAGCCAGGCTTATCAGGCTAACTACAGCACAATGAGACAGCAACCAAGTCATGTGGCTAAGTTTAACGGTCACTTAGTCCGAACATCCGTAGTTTTATGACATGGGTTCATATGACTTTCAGAAATCATTAACATTCATCTAATCATGTGAACAAACATAAAAATTAAACACAAACCTCTGTTCCAACTTTGAAAAGAAATGAAGGATCTGCTAGCATTCTGTTCCGGAGCATAGAGCAGTACTTTATTAAAAAGCCAAGTGGCCAAACCGATCCCTGTCAATTTAGAAGGTAAAAAATGAGCATAAAGCAGCCTGCTCATATAAATAGATTAAAACCAATTAACTGCTGCTGATTTGAAGTAAAATATAGAAAAGGAAACTAACAAGAACCAACACATTCTAAGTCACTTTTTATCCTTAATTTGTACTCGTATTTAATTGAACTAAACCAAAATTTAAAGTAGTTTTAGGCTTTGCCCCTAAAAATACTGCTATTCTTGAATAAATACCATGATAAGTAATTGTACTATTATCCAATATCAAACGAAGACACTTGCTCTATTTAGTTGCTTATGTAATCGAGTGAAGCAATTAGTTTATCTATATTCCTTGAAGACAAAGATTCCCACTTATAATTCAGCCCATTTTGCCTCCTTTTTCTAAAGAATTAAACAAAATCAACGATCAAAAAGTAAAAGTTCAAGCCTTTTAAACCCGACCTGTAAATCCAAGTAACGAAAAAGAAACAATTTCCGTAATCCATTACTTTTCGCAGCTTCCAGCATATCCGAAGGCAGCTCCACTCCTCTGGCATTCGCTTCCTTCATCACATCCTCAAACTTCAAAATTGGCCCAAACTCTATTTCATCTTCATTGCCACCTTCACCACCGTCTCCGCCACCAAATGAGCCGCCGCCTTCATTACCTCCACCGCCGCCGAAGTCATCCTTCTGTTGATCGTCGTCTCCAATCTCTAAAACCCTAGACCCATCATCAAAATTACCTTTCCCCCCTTCCAATGAACTACTAGTTGTGTTCCCAGTAGAATCATACCTAACGCAGTGAACCGCAAACGCACGGTTCGTGAACGTTAAACGGTGCGTATAGACTGATGCTGGTAAAGCTAATTTAAACCGAGGTTCCATATTATTAACATCTTTGAAACAAACGAAAGTTCTGGTTCCGATCTCCTTGATCGTCGTTAAATCGTTGGCAGGAAAAGTACAGAGTTTGAAGGTTGCGGCCGACGAAATTGACATTCCGAGATCTGTGAAGGGAGATATAGAGTGGAAAGACGGCGGAGAAGCTAATATTGGAAGGGAAAGAAAAAGGCTTTGTGGGATTTTGTGTTTGGTTTTTGAACTTTGAAGTGAGGAGATGGAGTGATGGAGTTATGATCAGGTACTACGCGGGTGGAGGGAGTTGGGACAAAAAACTATCACGTCGCCTGAGAGATTCGAACTCTCGCGGGTGAAACCCATGTACTTAGCAGGCACACGCCTTAACCACTCGGCCAAAGCGACGCTTGTTTGTCAGGGCAACATTTAAATATAATTATATTATAAAATAATTTGCTGAGAAACTGGGAAAAATTGCGTTGATATAATATATACTTTTTGGTAATGATGTTAATGGTTTTTTAAAAAATAAACTAAAATTTATATATAGTTTGGTAGAAATTGAAACTATTGACAGAACTTGAAAATTCAAGATATTTCTATATTTTATAAGAAATCTTATATCTTAACAAGTGTGATCGATGAGGAATCCTATTAGTAAAAGAAGTAGGACAATTAAAGTAAATCAAAAAAACAAAAAAATAAAACAATTATTCCTAAGTATAGAAATATAATGTTTACTATGATGTAGTAAGAAACTCAAGCCGAAAAATTCACGGTCAGAGTGATAAAGATGTTATTCATTAACATTATAGATAAGAGTTCAGATCTTGAACCATCCACTCGATTAATTTATAATGATTAAAAAAACCAATATGATGTTTATAAGGGAAGACATGGATTCATCAAACAGCATTGAATTACATAAAAGAATGGATGAACAAGTATACATGGTACTGTGCATATTTTCCTAGACATGAAATAAGCCTCCAACAGTAGGACAAATTTCCTAAGTATCTTAAGATAGTCCAAATGGACAAAGTAACACACCACGCCTCATTCTTGGAAACATTAACTTGGATTATTTCCTTGGCCTTGACAATTAAATCACTCAATAAAAGCTTGAAATATCAGAGGTAAAACACTAGTTGTGTTGTTGCTCAGTCAACTTTTATTACAGAACCTTCAAAAACTTATATTACAGAGAAATGTTATCAATGGTATCTTAAATGTGATTATAAAACGTGAAAAATATACAAACACGGCACAAATACATGGATTGTCGGATTTTGCTTTATCAGAACAATAATTTCTCCTTTCAAATAACATATGCATGCATAATTGAGATAGCTGGCTGCAAACAGTTCTTAAACTGCTATCACACTGCTCTTTACTTTTTCATGTGGAAACATAGGTAGATTAACCTCATATATATATAAACCATCTATATATATATATATTGAATATTTCAACAACTTACAGCTCAGGCCAAGTAAAAGCTTACTTACAACTAGAGTTACAGAGCTCCAATGTAAACCAATGGAATACTATGATTCCTCCAAAACAGGAAAAAAACCTAGACCTATTTACTTCTATGATGACACTAAGCCAGAACATGTAGGCCAACACCTATGTACTTTCAAACTCCATATTACATATTCAACATCCTAAATGAAAACACCAAATCCAATTAATGAAGCTCAAGAAAAAAGCTGTAAAGGTTTCATATCACCTACAGTCTTATTTTCTATATCTCATGAAATCTTGACCATTCATGAAAAAATATGCCCCCGCATGAAACCTTAATGATCCCAAAAGAAAATCATGAATGGTAAAGATTTCAAAACCAGAAAAGTGTAAACACCAAGACTGTAGGGGATATGAATCTATTTTCCTTCTTTTTGTACACATTTCAAAACTATTTCATGTACAACACGAGAATCTCTTTGTTAGGGGATGACTTTTGTAAGAGCAGCCACCCACTGTATGTTGAAAAGTTGATGTTCGTTTCTGTGTGTTAACTTTGAAATAAGGAGAAACTTTTTCGATGACGGGAATGACGGGAAGAAAATCGTTGCTCGAGCGAGGGTCTTGGAGTTGGAGCTGTGCTTCCAACAACATCTGCTTGAGTGTCTGTGGATTTCGAAACAAGCTTGCACCCGAATTTCCGGGAAATTATGCTGGGGGAACTCAGTGAGCTATTTGATTTTGTTACCTTTTGCATTTCTTGCTTTATTTTACTGATTTCCTCCTCAAGTTCTCCAACTCTAGACCTCATCTTGTCCATATCTACCTTTAAAACTCGGTTTTTGCGCTCAATTGTCACCCATCCATCTCTTTGAACAATCTGGCCTGTTGTCTCACTGGTGGCAATCCCCTGACCTGTAGGAGCATTTTCAGCTTCCAAGACATTGAGACAGCTAGCTAAAGCAATTCTTAAATGCATTTGCTCAAAGAACAAGACTTGGAGAACAATTCTGAGAGGCAGCCTTTCATTTTGGGAAGCATGGACACAGGCATCGATGGAGAGTTTCCGATAGTCGATGTTGTTAAAAAGTCCTTCCTTCTCTCTATCGGAAAGCCAAGGGTGTGCCTGCACAATGGCAGCAAAAGTTTATAGATCTCAAAAGGGGAAAACTCCATTCAAATCAAAGTTGGTTCGGTAAATATAAACCTTGAAATAGATGTCGAGCGCTCTGTACAGCCCATCGTGCAAAGTTCTTGAAGAATCCGGAAGGACCTTTGCAAGAGAACTTATCTTTCCCGGTTTCAAATTTACATCAGAAGCAACTTCTGCAAGATAGTTATCCATTAATCTAGCAACTTTTCTTATAGGCTCACATGATGGTGATGATATGTGGTCTAATGACGGAGGTGAAAATAATGTAAAATAATGTTAACCCGGATTCTGATGACACAAAATGATGGACGATCTGTTCAACACAATCAGTGTCATATAGAGTATCCGAATCTGAGAAAGAGGGAATCAAAAGACCATCAAGGCTAGCCAGTTCAAGTTGCTTTCCTATTCTCCTCTCCAAAGAATCCAGGCATGTTTGATTGACACCTAATATTAATGCGACACGAAGAAGTCCAAGTAAAAACCGGCAGAGCGACTTGCCCTTCTTTTTTGGGAGAAGCTTTTCAATGCTTTCCACTAAAATCCTTTGATCAACAGTGGCAGGAGTCAAGTTAAAAATTCGACTGTCCTGGCCTTGCCACTCTGTGTGCTCTGCCATCAGCCCAAACCCGGTAGATACTTTCTGGCATAGTACATTACAGCACCTGCTAGATGTTCAGACCGAATACCCCTTTCTTCCATTGTTTTGATCAGTCTTTCAAACAAGCCAACATTGAAATACGAGATGTCTTCGAACCACCAGTCAGACTCTGCGCTTCGTATTCTCGCCCCAGTATTTATTCCATTCCATAGAATGCTTCCACCGGGGCTCTGTAGATTACCATACATCATCATGGGCCAGCCAAACAGACTAGGATCTGTACAAACCATTGTAGATACGGCATTCAAACATTTTTGTAATATGTGGAGCTTCTCGGCCCTTGGCATGCACGATTCACAACTTCGTAAAGCCAACACACAGTCCTTCCAGTTGCAAAGTACATTTTTGTGGAAGAAACTTTTGGCCTTTGAAAGTAAATTATCTTCCCCATATTCATCCGTCATCTCAAGGTAGTCCGCTGCACAGTACACCGTTATTATATTTCTAGCAGTAAATTCCACCCGAATTCCGTAACAAAATTTTGCTGCGAACAAGAAAGTGTTCGAGCCACCAGGGAATTCATCAAGCTTTGTGGTAAAAGTTCTACCCTGGGCACTTTTTAGTTCTTCGAAGATGCAAGCAATCTTCCCACATTTGGACACAAGCGGAAACTGCAGCAATACATGATCATAAAGCTTAACAATTTATTGTATAACATCACCGCGTTGGTCTTAGACATAAAGTACAATACAAAGAGGAAAAGGTAAAGTTCATGACAAATGCATCAACCAAAAACAATAGGAAAGACCAAATTGTTACAGAAAATAAACTGAGAAGCATAACATGGTTAATCACAGACAAAGCTAAACTAGCAACAGGAAGTTGCCTTAAAATGTAGTGCTAAATCATCAGAATGATCACAAACAAGGATTGAAAACTTAGAAAGTGGAGACAGAAAATAAGAAATTAAGCAGAAGTAAAGCTAAAGGTACAGAGCAAAACACTATTTGAGGTTTCTGCTTAAAGGTTAATCTAAATTCAGTTTCAGTGTACTATCTATCTCCTTTTCATTCATTACAAATCTCTGCAGCACTGTCTGCAATTTGCATACAATCCCAAGTTAATTATCATAAAGCTCAAACTCAATTATACGAATTTGACTTGCCTTATGAAGATGAAAGTTTACACCATCAACGATAATGGTTATATCACTAGGCAACCTAGCCTTGCAAAGCCTGCAACAGCCATAAAAACCATACCATAAAACATAATCCATTTAAACCCATCAGAAATCAACAATTTTGCTTATAGCTGCCACAAATAAACCCTTTGGTCTCACTTCTATACACCCAAAACTATCAAAACAAGCATAGCTTGATCTAACCACACAGAGCTTTAACTTTCTGTTTTTAATTCATTCATGAAATTAGATGGAAAAAGCAGTAATATTTCAAATTTATGAGGAAGAAAAGAGCAAGGAACTGTAACCAAGCTTTAATTACAAGAGAGATCGGAGAGATGGAACAAGTGTAGAGCTTACCAGTCATTTCCTTGTTTATAAAACCCAAAACCCTTGTCAGGTACCATGACAGAGACAGAAAGGGAAAGATCCCAGCTTTGAATTGGGGTCTTGTAATAAATGCCTTCCTCACAAAAATGAAAAATTCACAATTTTTTTTTAAAATTTATTTATTATTGATTTTTTACCCAATTTTAGAAAAAAAAAATTGTGTAATAATAGGTAAGAAAGATGATGTAAAATAATTGAAACGATAATTTCATCTTTAAAAAGTTAAATTTTGTTTTGTTATAAAACTAAAAAATGTATAAAAGGAAATGTATCTTATAAAAGTTGTTGATTTTTTTAATGAAATGTTTTAAATGAGACAATTTTAAACACAAAATAGACATATTGAGTAGGACAGAGAAAATATATATATATATATATATATATGTATACAACAATGTCAAAGAAGACACACTGTAAAATAAGAAATACCAAGTTTCTTTTGGTTGAAAAAAAAAAAGTGGGGGAACATGTTTAATGGTACTGAGGAAGCATGCAAAGATCACGACAGAGAAACAATCAGGGAAAGCAAAAGGTGAAATGGAACATAATCCATGTCTCTTCTTTTGAGATCATGAAATAGAGAATAATTGCTATAAATTCTTTTTTGAATATAGTTATTGAATTTTTATTATAACTATAAAAAATATTCTAAATACAACCCATATAAATAATAGGATTAATTTACTCAAAATTTCTTATAGCTTAAAAACAAAAAAAAAGAAAAAAAATTCTACTGAGATAAGCATACCATCAAAATTCAGAAACTTCTTAAATCTTCTTGTCTCCATCCAATCGAGACGGTGAGCGATCCAAACTATCAAGCAAAATATTCTGCTACTCATGACTGATTACATCGACAAATAGCCATCAACCGAGTTCTAACTTTGCATGACCACCTACAAAATCATAATCAGAAACTAGCGCCGATTAAAATCTTTGTGCGAGCAAAAAACGACCGTTAGGGTATGCTGAATCATGCCACAAAGATAGATAAAACAAACCACAAAACAAAAAAATGTGACAAAAACAGAAAAAAATATCACTAGGACAGAAAATGCTTGCCATAGCGGCAAAAATTCTTATTAAAAAGTAAAAAATAAAAAAATAATAAATCTCGACCATCAACAATTAATATCTAAGTGATTGCGGATCACCGGCTACCGTAAAAAATTAAAAAAGCTTGCAAGCGAGGTAGGGTTGGTAGAGAGAAAAAAAAATAGGGTTAGTTGATACCAGCGAACGCAATTTGTAAATATATGTATATATTACAACTTTTAATTGCTATAAATTCTTAAAATAATTGAAGTCAAGGTGAAAAAAACAAAACAACGAGGGAGAAAAAAATGATACTTACCAATTTTGTTTCGTAACACTGTGCGATTTTTTTTTTTTTGTAAAACATGGATTCAAATTCAGGTTTTAAAGGGTCATTAAAACGCTTTTTTTTAAAATGAGGAAACTTTATCGTATTTTAGAAAATAAAAAAGTTTAGAGATTAAAATAAAGATTTAAGCTTAGTTTGGTATTGTTTTTAAAAAAATACGGAGGAAAAAGTGATTTTAAAAGTGTGGTAGAAAAGTAGCTTTGAAAAGTTGGGTTAGTGTTTGTCATTGATGTCAAAAAGTGATTTTGAGAAGACAAAATATATATTTTAGATATAGTCTTGTAAAGTAAAATAAGTGAACTTGGGTGATGTTTAAATTCGTTAATATTATGATGTATGAAATAAATCAACTTAAATTATAATAAAAAATTAATTTAAAAATAAATCAACTTAAGTTATAATAAAAATTTTAATTTGAAAAAATAAACTACAATAAAAAAATTTATTCTCAATATAAATACTATAACATATATATTATTTTATAATTTAGTTTAACAATCAATTATAATTAAATAATAGAGGGTGAAAAAGTAATTTTACTTTTCAAAGTAACTTATCCACCGCAAAAGCCATAAAATCTAGTTTTTTAATTTGAGTAGAAAATCACTTTTAAAAGCAACAAAAATACCTAACTTATTTTGAAAGCACTTAAAAAAGTGCTTTTAAGTTGCTAAAAGCAACCAAAAACACACCCTTAGAGTCGCCACCAGCCATTTAGGTAGGCCGGACACCGTAAAATCAGATATTCTTTTAAAAATGGGTTCTAGAGTTGGTTATGCGTGGGGAAGGTTTAGCACCCCATCACGCTCGGAAATCGGTACCAAAATATATGTTGCTCTTCATTGATGGAAATCATTGAAATTTAAATCAAATTTAATTAAATGATCTTAATTGGATACATACTTTAATTAAATGAGCTTTATCAAGTTAGTGGGTTTGAATTAATTAGACATTTAATTAATAAGGGTGACAATACATCGGACCATAGATTAAACCGGCATCAAATAAGTCTGACTACTGTGTTAATTTATGGTTTAAATTTCGTACATCATCTTTATGCATGATGCAAGCATTTGAATACGATGTCATGACTTATCAAATTTTATTTCAAATTAAAGTTTACCTTCGGACGGTGAGAATTAATTCGGATATTTGGTCAACATTCATTGAGCCAAGACTGTTATGACACAAATATCAGAATTAATAAATACATCCTTTTTAGGATTTAAGTCAATTAATTAGTAACATGTTTAATTAAAATATTAAAGTCAAATGAATGACAACTAAAATGCATGACAAGGAAAAGCATGAAGTAAAACCTAGGCTCACTAAAGTCTTAACCTAAAAGGCCTAAATTACTTTTCAACAAATCTTCCATCAAAAGGTTTAATCTTTTCATCAAACGGTTTAATTTTTCAATCACTATATAAAGACTAGTTGATAGTCATTTTCACAATATTTTTTGAAACTCAACAACACAATAAATTGGAAAACCAAAATAGAAAAACTTTTTGGTTTCCGGCGATAGAGGAAGGAAAATTGTGTTCGATTGTTCACTGCAATTGTGCTACTACTGTGAAAGTTTGTTGTTGTATCATGGGAGATAGACGTCCAACGTTACTCAAGCACAAAGGAGAGAACGAATCTGTCTTAAAAAAATTGTTCATACAGGCCTCAACAAAAATTCTTCTGATTTTAACTATGTCCGATTTCAGGTTCTGTTTTAATTTATTATTATTTATTTTCCTTACGATATTCTATAATATTTGGATTTATTGTCGATCCCCAAAAGATTCCAGTGGTGGTAGAGTGGAAACCACCTAGGAATATCGCGAAAATCTGTAGTTTTCCAGGGCTTGCAGGATATTATCGTCGTTTTGTCAAGGATTTTCTATCATAGCGGCACCCATGACCAAGTTGTTGCAGAAAAGGGTTTCATTTAAGTGGAATGAGAGAAGATAGCAAAGCTTCGAGCAGTTGAAAGTTTATCTTACGGAGGCTCTAATTTTGACGCAACCCGAACCGGGAAAGAATTATGATGTGTTTAGTGATACTTCATTAAATGGGCTTGGTTGTGTTCTTATGCAAGAGGGTAAGGTGGTTGCTTATGACTCAAGACAACTTAAGCCCATGAACGAAATTACTCTATACATGATTTGGAGCTTGCCGCAGTTATCTTCGCGTTGAATATTTGGAGGCATTATCTTTAGAGGGGAAAAGTGCTACATCTACACCGACCACAAGAGTTTGAAGTACCTCTTCACCCCAAAGATGTTGAATTTGAGGCAAAGGTGATGGATTGAGTTGTTAAAGAACTATAATTGTATCATAGAGTATCATCTCGGTAAAGCTAATATGGTGATTGATGGGTTCAGTAAGAAGTCTATGTAATACCCCAATTTTTGGTTGGTAACTAAATTGCAAAGATTTAAAGGTTGGTGGTTTTAGTTCAGTGACTAAAACGTAAAAATTCAAAGTTTGATGACAAAAGTGAAAAGTTGGGAAAAGTTTAAGGACCAACATAGTAATTTTCCCAATAATTATTTTGATGGCAAAAATGAATAGTTCATCCCGGTATAAGATTTTTGGCGGGAATCGGATTTTTGGTACGAGAATTGTGTAAAAAGCTATAAAGGGGATAAGTTTCAGAAATTAATTCGGATGATCATTCGAGCTCAGAAAATTTTGAAAATTTGATGGGAGTCTTAGATAGACTAAAGGAAGATGGTGTTAAGTTTGGAATAATTTTGATTCGATTTGGATTCGATTCTATACAGTATTTGAGTAAATAGAGGATTATGGCATTTTTGTAAATACCAAGGTTCATTAATGACATTTTGGTCATTTTGCCCTTACTTTTTATATTAAATTGATTATTTTGGATAAAACAAAACAAGTGTTGTGATCCTATTGGTTATAATTAAGGGGCAAAATGGTCATTTTACTAGTGATGGAGATTTTTATATTATAAGATAAGATTAAAATGCCATTTGTCTTTCTAATTAAATGAAGAAAAACTAGAAAATTTTCCATCATCTTCCTCCCCCATTTTTGAAAACACCAAGCCATGGTAAGAAAGATTTTGATTCAATTTTTGGTTTGATTCGATTAGTTTTTGGATCAAGACATGAAATAGAAAATTGATCTCCATCAAATTCTCTTTCATTTGGTATAATTTTTGAGTAGTTTCCATGTCTATATGTTGAGTTTGGGAGTTAGGGTTTATGAAGGACAAGTTGGTATATTAAGTTTTATGGATTGTTTTGATTAAATATGGTGTTGTGAAGTTGTTTCAAGCATGAAAATGATGAAAATTCCATGATTTTGTCTTTAGGTTGATTTTGGAAAAGTTGAAAAATTAGGGGAAACTCTTGCAAAATTTTTATTTGATGTAGAAATGATGTAGGAAGCTTGAATATAATGTTCTAAGGTTAAATTCATGCTTGAATCAAGTTGGAAAATTTTGGTCAAAATGACCTTTGAAATTCGGTTACTTGATGAATATTAAGGGAAAATTATGGAAAATTTTCCTAAGGTTGAAAAGTGTGTTAGAACGATTTTGTAAGCTTTTGGGATGTATTTGGATTAATTTGTAAGTATTTGAAATGTTAAGGACCAAGTTGAAAATTTTGGGAAGTTTAAAGACTTGGTTGTTAAGCTTGTTTTTGAAGTGTATTGTGTTAGAAAATCAAGTTAAGTGATGAAAATGATGACTTTGAAGTTTATGTGAATTTGAGGGACTAAATTGTAAATTCAAAAAATCCAAGGACTTGTTTGTAAATTTTTAAAGTTTAGGTTCTCAAGTGTAAAGAATGAAGAATGTAAGGTTTTGAGTTGAAAATGATGGTTGGGAGCTTAAAAGGAGTCTTTTAGGACTAAAGTGAATATTTTTGGAAAGTTATAGAATTATTAGGAATATTTTCCTAATATATATATATATATTAATGTTAGTAAGATAATAACATTACTTTGAAATGATATTTGTTGTTGAAATGTGGTGTAGATCGTATTTGTGATCACAATCAAGGTTCGAACAAGTCGGTAGATAAAGGAAAAGCTCCAGAGTAAAGTAATAGTACAATATAGCTAGTGAGGCAAAGGTGAGTGCATATTTATTTATTTATTATTGTGCTATGAGATAGACTTGTGATAAGTCAATCTCGAAGGTTAAAGGTAAAGGATTTGAATTATCTGAAATGTTTGAATGGTTTATAAATGATTTAGGGTATGAACTGCCAATACAAATTTCTATATATAAAAGTGATTTTTTTTATTTATTGGTATTATTGACAAAAAGGAAAGTTCATATTATTGAAATGTTGAATGCCCATTGTATGTCTATTGAGAGTCTTGGTATATTGGTATGCCAAAGAGTTAGAGTATATTGATTTAATACTGCTACTAAGAAGGAAATACATTTAATACTGCTACGGCAGACGAGACAATGAGTTGTGTTTTACAACTATGATCCAGTGAAGGTTATTAATGCCGTTAAGTTACGGTAGTATTTCTAGTGATACACTAGCATTGATATATTGATCCAAACACAACTGATTAGTTGTTGCGAGCACATGTGCATTACTCATCATTAAACTCGCATACCTTGCATTCTCATATATAGTACATTGGGCTATGCTATATTATCATTGGAATTGAAAATGGAATGGTTTGGTAAATCAGATTCGTGATTTTCAAATCCTTTTTAATATTTTTATTGCACTCTACATATTTTTATTATACTTATAGTGAAATGTTTTTTTTAATTACTATATATATATTGCCTCACTAAGTGTATTCTTAGCGTGTGATTGTTTCACTCGTAGGTTATAAGGAGCTTAAAAAGTAAGGAGCAGCTGCAAACATCATCACATTTTGAGAGTGGTACATCAGAATCAGTATGACATCTTAAATGTTGTCTTTCGTTAGTTCTAGTTGGCATGTATAATATAAATGTTTAACTGCTCTGGTATAAGTATGTTTAATAGAATATGAGCTTAAACGTATTTTATTTGCTATCTAGATGATTTTTAAATTAGGCAGTTTTTAAGCTGTTTTTTTATTTAAATAGTTAATAAGTAAACTGCCTAGTTGCTGCCATGAATCTAGGTTCAGATCGAACTTAGAAATATTAAATTTGAATTTTACGTGATTAAATATTATAATTATTTAAAGAACTAATTGTTTGTATTTTTAAGAAACAAAATTTTACCGAATTTGAAATAAGAACTAGTGTACAAGTGTCATGTGACATCTCTAACTCGTATTCAATGATGGATACGGGAAAGGGGTGTTACAGTCTATGTCTGACTTGAGGGCAATGTTTGCTCATTTGAGGATGACCGAGGATGGTAGGTAATTAGCCGAGCTTCGTGTAGAGCCTACCTTAGTGCAAGAGATCAAGAGGACACAAGTATTATGCGAAGATTTGATGGTAAAGATAGAGATGGTTCAAAGAGGCGAAACATCCGATTTTGAAGTACGAGATGGTGGGATCTTATACTTCAAAGGTTGGTTGTGTGTTCCAGCTTTAAAGGATTTGCGTGACTTTATCCTTCATGTGGCACACTGAAGTTCATTTGATGTGTATTTGGGCAGAACAAAGATGTACCAAGACCTTCTCTTTTTTATTGGTGGCTTAGTATGAAAATATAGATGCAACCGAGTTTATGACAAGATGCTTAACTTGTCAGCAAGTTAAGGCCGAACACTAGGTTCATTCGGGCTTGCTCTAGCCCATTCAGATTTCACAGTAGAAGTGGGATCGTATGACCATGAATTTTGTAACAAGTTTACCGTTGACACAAAAGAAACATGATACTATATGGGTGATAGTATATTGTTTGACTAAGTTTGCTCATTTCTTACCTGTGCTATAGATTTTACGCTGGAGAGGTTGGCGTGGTTTTACATCCAAAAGATAGTAAGGTTGCATAGAGTGTCATCATCGTTTATACCATATAGAGATCTACGTTTCACGGCAAGATTGTGAAAGAATATATATGGGGTTTTGGATACCAAGTTACATTTTAGTACAACTTCCCACACTCAGACCGATGGTTAGTCTATGTGAGTTATCCAAATTTTAGACGATATACTCCAGTATTGTATCATTGACTTCGAGAAGAGTTGGTAAGAGCAGCTACCGCTCATTGAGTTTGCCTACAACAACAGTTTCTAATCGAGCATCAAGATGGCTCATTTCGAAGCCTTATATGAACGTAAATGTAAGACACATTTATGTTGGACCGAGCTTAATGAGAGAAGAATTGTGGGATCAGAATTGATTAGACAAATCGAGGAGAATGTTCAGATAATCAAGGAAATATTGTAAGCAGCCTTTGATCATCTAAAAGCTTACGCGGACCAGAAGCGTAAGCACATTGAGTATAAAGTTGGTGACAAGGTATTCCTTAAGGTGTCACCATGAAAAAGAGTAATTTGCTTTAGGTGAAAGGGTAAGTTGAGCCCGAGGTTTATAGGGCCATATGAGATTCTTGAGAGGGTTGGACCTGTAGCTTATCGATTAGCCTTGCCCCCAAAAATGGCACGCATCCACAACATGTTTCATGTGTCTATGTTGAGACGTTACCATTCTGATCCTTCTGATGTTATTCCTCTTGAGGAGATTGAGATCAATACTAACTTGACATATGAGGGGGAACCAATAAAAGTTTCAGACAAAGGAGTCAAAAAGTTGCAGTAATAAGTGTATACCTTTGTAAAAATGTTGTAGAAGAACCACGGAGCAAAGAAAGCCACGTGATGACGTTGTTGTATCCATATCTGTTTCTAGCAAGTAAATTTTGAGAACGAAATTTTTTTTTAGAAAGAAAGAGTTGTAATGTTCTAGATTTTAGAATTTGAGGGTCAGGTTGACCCGAAGCATGGGCTTCGTATCATGGCTTAGAGTTTGGGCCTTGAGAGTCTTAGTGGGCTCGTATGTAGTTGAAGGGCTTGAGTTTTGGGCTTGAATATAAGTTGGGATGGAGAATGAGGTACAAAGGGGTAATTTCACCTTGCTTTTGAAAGAGAAGGTTGAGGGTCTTTATGTTTTCTGCAGAAAAAAAGGGTGGATGATATCATCCTTTGTCCCTTGTCTCTCCCCCTCAAACCATTCCATTTTCTCCACTTTTACACCCAAGCAAAGGTTGAATCTTGAGTTTAGATGTGTGAATCTCGAAATTGTTATTGAGAGAAGGTTGATCATCTTCCAATGATCTATGAAACAAGGTAAGAATTATTAGAAATGGTAGAGAAATGTGTTGTTGGGTTTAGTGGGGGGTTTGTGAGAGTTGGGTTAAAGGTGGAGTTAATCTCGTTTTTCCAGCTCTAAGAGTAAGTTTAGTTAGATTATTTATCTTCGACGGGTTGTAACTTGTTTTACAACATATCTTTGTAGTGAAAGAGGTTGGAGAAGCTTCCAAGGCTCAAGAGAATGTGAAGGATGATGCATTGTCTAGGAGCTTCTTTTGTAGCTTATAATCAAGGTTATTACACTACTAACTCCTTTGTGTTCCTAGAAATCATAAATTAGATTGCCTTGTTGCTTGGTTGATATTGTGGTTGCTTGAATGCTTGAAACTTCTTTAATGACAAATCACAATATTGGTGTTAAAATGGCTTAAAATGGTAGGAAACCACTTAAACCACTTCTCATAACTTGTAAGTTCATTTTGGGGTCTTAACTTTGGGTTTTGAAGGCATGAGTAGTGTTTTACGAACTCCAGAAAATGAATTATGGGTTTGAGTACTGATACTGAGTGAATGCGTATCGGTACCTTGTGTTTTAGTGGCAGAAATCAAGCTATTCTTAAAGGGCGTATTGGTACGCCTAATGGGGGTATCGGTACCCCATGCTCTATTAAAATTCCACTGGTAAAAACGTTTACCTATATGCGCTTGAGCGTATCGGTACCATAGGGGTATTGGTACATGGCCCAGTGTATCGGTACGAGATTTTTGTTAAACCCCTTATGCATGTAAAGCCAAGTATCGGTACGCATAGGTGGGTATCGGTGCCCAGATGAGCGTATCAGTACCCGCTGGATAATCTACCTGAAAATTACGTTTAGAGTTTGAGGGACCTATAATTTGAGGACTAAGGCCCATTGGGCTTCTAATGTGGTAAAATAAATAGTAAAACTGAGAAACCGAGAATTGAACCTTATATGCGAGCGTAATATGTAATAACTTGGTAAATGTTGAGTGACTTGTTTGTAATAGCAACCATATGGATCCTTGGTGGATCGTGTGTTGTTATGTGCCAAGTAAGGGCACTTGTGTGGTTGGGTCACTTCAATTGATGGGATCTGAATACCAAGTAAAAGTGTTGCAACACTATGAGAAAAGATTCTGATGTACGTTCCCGAGGCTGTGTGACATTGGGCCTCACTCCGAGTGTACGTTCTCGAGGTTGTGTGACATCGGGCCTCATTCCAGGTTTGTTGGTATGATGCATATATGCCGCGTGAGATAAATGCATCCCTTTTTACTTGCTATGTGTTTAGGCGGCTAGAGGTAGCGTCAATATTGTTATGTTGCCATGTTATCATATCTAGTTGCATGCTCTTATTTATGATTTGCATGAAGCGTGGTTGAGTGGAAGTGTATCCACTGAGCTTCGTTAGCTCAGCGTTTGGAATTATTGTTTCCGTTCGCAGGTTAGTAGGTTAACGTGCATCGTTGGAGCACCATAGGAGTAGGACCTCAGCATCGACTTGTTTTCTGAGTACAATACTTAGATTATTTTGGCTATGTATTCGTAGGACCCTATGTTGTATTGTAACTCTTATTTTGGGATTTTAACTTGTGAGTTGAATGCTTTTAATTATGTATTTTTAAATGAAGCTCTCATGTAACGTTTTAATGGATTTATCTACTTTGAAATATTCAAACTTAATGGATTTTATGAATGAATATGATTTGGGCTAAATCTAGTCGCGAAGTTTTATGGTAATGGTTTGGGCTTGAGGCTCAAATGTGACATCTGGGTCGAGGGTGTTACAACCACCCTTAAGTCAAGGGGTCAATTCTCACTCTAGACATAGAGTAGCTTTAAAACTTGTTCGATATCTAGAAATACTAAGTAGGTTGTATTAAAATTCTTATAAATAATAATTAATTATATATTATAATAAAATACTTTTTAATATAGAAATTAAATGTTTCAAAACATTTTTTAAAATAAAAAGATTATTATTAAATCAATTTTAAATAATAAAACATAAACTTACAATTTATTTTTAGAACACTATTGACAATTTATCAAAAAAATAAAATAAAACGCTTTAACCTCTACTTTAGGAGAATTTTCACTTCAACTGATTTACTATTTTCTCGATCAATTTGATCTTTTAATTTTCATTTTGTCAGCACCATTAATCTCTGGATGTTTTCATATTATGTTTAATATTGCATTTCTCTCCTAAAGAATGATTAGCGTTTGTATGTTTTTTCTTTCGACTCTTTATTTGGTTGACGACGGCATTAATTTTAGTAATGATCGTCGATAATTGATATTTTTTTCTTATTTTCTATTTTCTGTTTTTTAGTTGATATTCTTTTAATTTTTTAACAAAAATCTTTTTATTTTGAGTTCTTAATTTTCGTTCATTTTGTTTTAATTAACAAAATGAATTATATAAAATCTGAATTATTCATATATTTTTATCGTCTCTGTATTGTACTTTTCATCTTATTATATTTTAGTGTATTAAAAATTTAGTTCCTTGTTAATTAATAACTATTTTTTCGAATAGTCTAAAGGTGATTACAATGTAGTATATGTTCATATATATTCTTAACTCTTTGACAATTGGCATACACCTTGTAGACATAGCGATTTGAACTCGTGTCTCCTAAGATGAACATCATCTGCTTTTCTACTGGGACACTTGTTGGGTTCTAATTAATAAATATTTTGACTAATTTACCATTTTGTAAATTTTTTAAGAGAATGAATAAAAGAAATGAAATGAACAAGTGTCACTATTCCTCTAATGGCCAGTTTTAAAAGAGAGATTTAGATTTCAATTCGGATGGTTCAGCCATTTGGAGGAGAATTAGAGAGGGAGAAGGAAGGAGGGATGAATTGACGACAGATGGATTCGTATAAGTACTGTAATATATATATATATATATATATATATATTTTTTGGTTATTCAATAGTATTCTTTTTTTTTTTAATTCGAACAAAATATTTAAGATAATCAAATTGAAGTCAATTCCGTCGGTTCAATTCATCGGTTCCAATTCTTTTAAAAATAATTTTTATATAATATATAAATTTATTTTTATTAATTTAATTTATAAAATATGTTACGAATATACAAGAATGATAAATAATGACAAATAAGTCAATCGCAAAATTAAAAAAACATATAAATCTTACGAGAAAACCTTAAAAGGAAAAATAAGAAATAGAAAAGAAATTCATCGTAATGTCAAATATTATATTTAATAGTTGTATCAAATTATGATGGAAAATTAAGTTTTTTTTTAAATTAACCCTAAATATTTAAAATAGTAAAAGATGACACCTAAGTGATTTTGATTTGAGCAGTTTAATTTGTTTGTGTGTGAGAAATCGATTGTAATTATGCATTTTTTTCTTTCCTTTTTATATTATTTAATTTGTATTTTTTATTATATGAAATTTTTAGTATATTATAATATAAATATTTAAAATAGGTTAAATTTTGTGTTTAAAATATAATAAAAATATATACTGAACCTATAGTAAAATAATAAAGATAAATAGCAAATAAAAATGATGTACATTTAAAAAGAATTAAGGGGTATTTTTCCCTAGAACTCGTATTAAATAATTAATTTTGTTCCTTTATGAAAAATACACCCAATTAAGTCTGATGATATAATAGATTACATTATTTTTGCGAATTACATTATTTTTGTCCTTTTTAAATAACAATTCACTGCGCTAATATATTTATTCACGTGTGAATGATGATATAATAGATAACATTGATTTTTTAGGAAGTCTGAGGACTTAATTAATTTTTTAATATTTAAATTAATAATAATTTAAGAAATTAAAATATTAAAAAACCCATTAAATTTTTAATTTTTAAAATTCTCCATTTTTTTTCAAATATTATAAAAATCAATCAAAGCCTCAAACTTCGTAAAAATCAATTAAGTCCTCAAACTTCCTAAAAAATCAATGTTGCCTCTCTATAATGTCATCATTCACATGTGGTTTGTCATATCAGCACAATAATGTTCAATGTTGGTTAGCAGACAAGTTTGATGACTTAATTAAGTGTGTTTTTCGTGGAGAGACTAAATCGATTATTTGGTGCGAGTTCAAGGATAAAATTACTCCTTAAACTTAAAAATTGATACGAGTCTAAATTTAATTGGATTAATCTTTTATAAACATGAACCGATTTAAAAGTCCAAATTCGAATCCAACACACCATGATTCCATGAATGCCTATGGAAAGTGGTGGATCCAACCAATTTTCCAAGCATTAAAGATACTAAAAAACATAAGCCTAAACATGAAAAGGAAAGAACGAACCGTTGCATTGAATTGAGCCACAACTACCAGTGCCTAACGTTGTTGAATCTGTCCGTAGTTTCTCAGTTTGCCATATCCTTTCCCTCAACTCTTTGCTATAAATACCCTCGGAAAGCTTAGGCCCTAAGCACACAACAATCAACTTTCCATTCTTTGTTAAAGAATATGGCTAGCTCTATGTCCCTTAAGTTTGCTTGTATTGCAGTCTTGTGCTTGGTTGCAGCTGCACACCAGGCTCAAGGAGCCATAACTTGTGGTCAGGTCATATCAGACCTGGCACCCTGCATTGCCTACGTAAGAAGCAATGGTGCCGGTGGCGGTGTGCCCGCGCCTTGCTGCAATGGTATCGGATCTCTCAACAACGCCGCCCGAACCACATCGGACCGCCAATCGGCTTGCAACTGCATCAAAGGAGTGGCTGCCGGCATACCCGGCATCAACTTCGGACTTACCAATAGACTCCCGGGCATGTGTGGGGTGAACATCCCCTACAAGTTCAGCCCCAGCATTGACTGCAAAAGGTTCCTAATG
This sequence comes from Hibiscus mutabilis, assembly GCA_019671005.1. Lineage (NCBI taxonomy): Eukaryota > Viridiplantae > Streptophyta > Magnoliopsida > Malvales > Malvaceae > Hibiscus > Hibiscus mutabilis. The sequence goes on from JAGYYJ010001905.1 coordinate 19,628, forward strand.
ACCCAACATGTTCTGTAACATTAATTAGTGGGTATCATTGCTTATGTTTGATTTCTTAATTGCTTAATCATCAATGTGTTTGTTTTTGTTGTTGCATTGCAGCGTCAAGTGAAGTTAGCCGTGGAAGTTCATCGGCAAATGGAGGGGAAATATTAATAACAACATAATAAAATTTGATGTTAAAAATCTGTAGGGATTGAATCTGAATTATCCCAAGTTATAATGAGTTGTTTTCTACATTTATATGTTACATTTGTAAGTTTTAAGTTTCATGTTCACTTTCATATGCATGAATAAAGGATTAATTAATATTTCCTAAACAAACAAAAGGGCATGCGCCAGCCAGCCAGCCAATTATGTCTCTTTATTTTTTTGTTTGTTTTACTTTTGTCCTCGACCAAGAAGTTTTTATTTCAAAGCTGAATAAACATCTAATCTATCATCTACCTAATGGTTCAAAGAGAAGAGAAAAACTTGTCTTAAATTAACCTCATTTGAGAAGGAAGACATAGCTTTCATTTTAAACATGGATAATAGGGATGATAACGGGACGAGGCGGATTTTTGGCCATCCTAACCTCAACCTAAAATATAAAAGCTTCAACCCGACCATGCCATGTCTCGATTCTTTTTTATATTTCACCCACCTTGAATATGGTCTGAATTTTGGGATAAAAACACAGTCCCACCTGATCCGAGTTAATACCAAATTTCTTAGTTTTTTTTTTTTCAATCTCATATTTTCTCTCAAATCAAACAACATGACTACTTAAAGTTTAAGCAACAACTACCAAAAAAATCTCTAAAATAAGAAGAAGAAAAACTAAAAATAAAGCATCTTATTAACCTTCAAACGAAGGAATCGAAATAAATGACGTGCAAACAACAAAATCAGACATATAAAGGAAGAATTTTCATAAATATACAGATGTTATTAAAAAATTGAAGAAAAAATTGAGAGATTTTGTAATGGAGAAGAATTTTGATGATAAAAATAATTAAGACTCTAAATAGAATTAAAACAAAAGAAATAAATAATAGATTTTAAGAAGAAAATGAAGAAAATAAAAGAGAAATGAGAGAAAATGAGAAGGGAAAATGCTGGAAACAAAGAAAAAAGAGGATATGAGAAGAGAATGAGAGAACTATTGAAGCAAATGAAAAGATATAAAATAAAAAAATCATGAATTAGTGTGTGTATATATTTAATGACATTTTAGTAAATGGATTAAAAAGTATGTATATTAAAGTAACATATAATATATCGGATTGGGTCGGATTAAATCAGAAAATTTGTACCTTAAAACCGAACCCACCTGAACTATCCTCTCTTTAAAATATGCTCGATCTCGACTTGAAATTCGACTTTTAAAAATACAAAACTGTCCTGATTGGGTTGGATCAGGCTGCGACCCAACGAGAAAGGTTCAATTGCCAACCCTAGGTAACTATTTTTTTTACCACTCAATTTTTAGTGTATTTCTGTTTTGATTACTCGACCGTTAATTGTCTAAATTGGCACCAAAATGATGTGTTTTGAAATTTTTTATTTCTGAAATTTTCTTAAAAGTTTAACATTTTCTTCCTAATGGCTAGAATCCTCCACCTTCGTTTGACCGCCATCGGCTATCATTTGCAATATAATTAGTACAAAAAATATTCCTGATCTTTTCCCCTTTGTTTTCTTTTTGGGTTTTTTTTTCTCAAAATCGAAAAAATTCATAGTGAAAGTTTCAATTTATCTAGTTTTGATTTACAATCTTCTTTGTTTGATCAGTGTGGAATCAAAACACATTGCCCCTTCTCCCCCTTCTTGACTTTCCCATCATCGGATTTGGGGGGGAAAATTGGGCTTGAGATAGAGTTTCAAGGGCTTTTTGTATAAATGTACCAAATGATTTTAAATGGCTTTCGATGTGCAATGATTTTAAGTAGCATATTAGGAACTGTTGTAGCATGAAAAAAATTAAATCACCCTGTTTTAACCCATTTATCTGAGACCTTTGATACCAATGTATCTCTTCACGTTCCTCTAAATCAACAAAGCCTTCGAACTTCCGATTTCCGAATCTAAGTAAAAAATGCCACTATAATACACTAGGCTCGGACCAGCGGAATTGTTCCTTTATATGCCACACCATGAACAATAGAGATTGTTCCAAAGAGTTAGTTAAATGTGACCACCGAACACACTTTTTATTTATTCAGGGAAGGGGAATGAATAAAACAATAATTTAAGAACACCGGCCTTAGAGGTCAAACTAATTAATAAGTACAGAACAAACTGGGGGAACGGCAAACAACCCACCCCCACCAAAGTAATAGAGTTTTCCTTTCCTTTCCTTTGCATTGCATTTCTATAATATAACACCACCAACATGCTGCTGCAGCTCGAAGCTTCACTGGAGTAATTAGATTAAACACAATATCATTCCCCAGTAATAACGTATCAACGTAATACCGTACTCGTAACATAGCTGCCCGAGCTACAATTGGCCATCGACTACCAACACGGGGAAGACAAACAAATAAGGTGTAACGGAAATCATCATTATGATATATTTAACGACTTTCTAAAACAAACAAACCAAAACATTTTCCGATAAGCACATTCCACAAATCCTTCTTATCTGTGGTTTAAACGTCTAGTCTCCTTAGGATGCAGTAGGTTTTGCAATGGATTTCTTAATAGCCTCAGCATAAGTCCTGTGTTGGTAGGTTAGGGTAGATTCAAGCAAGTCCCACAGGGATGTCTTCGGGTTCCAACCTGATGCAAAATATTAAACAAGAATCAGATGCTCTAATTCTCTTATGAGAGAAAAATTGAAATATTATACGACAGCTGAGAAAACACGACGGTACCGAGTTGTTTATTTATTATGGTCATGTCTGGAATTCTCTTATCACTATCATCGTAACCCTCTCCATAAAATTCCTTGGAGCTGACGTCAACAGTTGGCGAATCCGGCGAAGGTTCTCCACTAACCTTGGCATAGACCTGATGGGACCAAAGGAATGACAATACCAAATTATATAAATTACATATGTTCAATGCACCACTATAAACAAAAATAATATAACAATAGAAACCATGTGCTTCACCTTAGTCATCATCTCAGCAAGTTGCCTAACTGTGACTTCATTGTTTGGGTTACCCACATTGAAAATATGACCATTGGCCCTGTCTGGATTTTCCTGCACAGATGACGCCACCAATTTAGTTAATGTGGAGATGACGGAGGGGGGAGGGAGACTAAAGAGAAGCAAGAGTTAATACGCACAATCATCAAGAGAACAGCTTCAATAGCATCCTTTATGTAAACAAAAGTTCTCTGAGATTGACCACCATCGACAAGCTTAAGTGGTTCACGGCGTAGGAGATTCTAACCAGAAAAAAAGAAGAAAATTTACCATTAAAATTACGGCTAGAAAAAAGGAGTTGAAAGGAGAAATTATATTGCCTCTAGATTTCATAGAATTGGGAACAGTTCAACTAACATTACTAAAGCATGCGAGAACTCTTGGAACTCCCTCACTCGGACCATCAATGCCAGGAATGAAATCCATCCTAGGTCCAATCCAGTTAAAAGGCCTCACAATGGTGAACTCAAGGCCATTCTCTGCCCCCTCAGCTGCAATGTAAAAGAAGTTAAAATTGTTTCAAGCATCTCTATAGGGTCCAGGTTATTTGTAAAGATGCTAACCATAAACGAGCCTCTCAATCAATTGCTTAGCACATGCATACGACCACCTCTGCTTATCGATTGAACCAAAAATGCAGGGCGATGTATCTTCCTTAAGAACATAGTAGGCAGGATCCTGTCACATGAATCACAGAATGTGTTAGATTCTAGGCTATGCAAAGAAGAAACATGTTAAGTCACCCATAAATATGAGAGGAGAAAAGGACCAATAACACAAAAGAAAGTTACAGTTTAAAGGAGAAAAACAAATCAAAGCACATTAAATCATTATCAGCATCACCACAGGTTTAGCCGTATGCATAAAATCTTTGCAAAAAACAGATTGCTTGAGAAACAGAAGTCCTTTTAAAAAGGCATAGTTTTAACATTTCGGCTTCGTGAAGGAAACGAAAAATATAGAGCTTTTCCCACAGCAACTAATTTTAGCACAAGTACACTAACCAAAATAAGATAGCTTCCTATAGTCGTCGTCTGGTAAACATAACTTACAAAGAAAAGAGGACAAACGGTACTCCACAAAAATTATTAACTCAAAAGGAGCATATCAATAATCAGTAGAGGAATAAATATCTCACAAGGCGTGAGACTGTTCTAAGTTCTAACCTTCTTATACATAAGAGGTTCACCAATAGGAATGTTTAGGAATAACAAAAGCTCTCAGACATTAAAAAGTGAAATCCAGTTATAAAATTGGTGTAACTTGCTAAAAACCACTAAAAGATATAGTATTAAATTGCGGCCGCAACGCAACGTAGCAGCCGCATCGTAACGGTTTTGGAGGTCGCCGCAACCGCATCCACAACCGCAACCCAACCACAATTTAATACTATGTAGATAGAACTTGATAGACGAAATAAAGACCTCATAAACATCAACTACCACAGTAAATTGCTATTACGTTGAACCAACAACCACATAAACCCACATCACATGAGCCTCCATTTGTTTTGTTTTTTTAGAGGGCGTTGACCAAAGTTTGCTGACCATCCAATTTCAAGTTTCATTCATTTAAACCCAAATATCTTAACATTTCAGCTTAATACCAACTTTAAAAAAATCCTTTTTTCTTAAATATTAAACATAAAGATCAAAAAAATAAACCTTAAATCTTTAATATAGAAAAGGCCACCGAAAGATCTCTCTATTAAACCATACATATCGCCATGTTAAAAGCAAAGCATAGATATAAATTATTTTCTTCAAAAGATATTCAATTAAGTAATTAAAAAAAAGGAAAGCGGAAGGTTACCTGACGGAGAGGAGAATCTTGAGGAAGAAAGCTTCCGATAGTTTTTCCATACACTTCACAGGTAGAGAAGTGAATCAAACGCTTGTTGTTCTCTGAACAGTACTTCACCTATCAAACCACAAGTTCACAGCATCAATTTCAACTTCGATCTTGAAAAGTTCAGTATAACAACCAAATCTCCCCTCACTCACATCAACATCAATCTAACTAAGGTGGAAACTAAAACATGACACACACAAAAACCGTTACAAGAGAAATGCTTACCACAGGAAGTGCATCAATAAAATTGCTGTAAATCGTGTCAAGTGGACGAGTATTATAATCAGCCGGAGTACAGATCGCCGCCAGATTTATCGTCTACGTTGCCGAAAAACAACAAAAACCAAATCAATCGCCATAAATTCAGCAATAACTTGTTAAAACAGATGATGAGAAACTAGCTTTTAAACAACGAGAGAAAATTTAGCTCAAAAAAGTTCAAAATCAATTAAATAAATAAATAGAATGAGATCTAATAAATTACAAACAATTTCTCCAAAAATAATAAATTAAAACAGAAAACAGCCAAACAAACAAAAATAAACAAAAACAAAACCCATTTCGGATGGAAATAAAGAGAAATTTCAAAAGATCCGTCATGTCACAAAAGTTGTTTAGCAGATAGAAAGAACTAGCAATGATATCAAAGAGGAGCGAGAGAGAGAGGGGGGAGAGCAAGAAATTACGAGATCTGCCATCTTGATGAGGCCTTCTAGCCTAGAATCGTGCTTGATGTTAAGTCGGTGGAACTGAATACGGCCAGCCCAAGGGAGAGAGTCGGGCTCGAGTAGGTGCTTGATCTTATCATTGTAAACGTCCAAGGCAAACACCTTATGCGGCGTCTCCGACATCAGTTTCTCGCACAGGTGAGAGCCAATGAAGCCTCCGGCACCGATCATGCATATCGTAATCGGCTTTATTGGCCTCCCATCGAGATCCGTTCTCGTTGCCATTTGAAACGACGCCGGTTCCTTAATGATCTACGAACGCCGGAGATGGCGAAGGAAAAGTTAGCAGTGAGCAGAAAAGAGCGGAGAGATATCAGATATGGAAGATGGGGAGAAAGGGCAGAGGGGTTGGCTGTATATACGCGGAAAGGAAGGAATTGACAGAGAGAGGTGACAAAGGTACAGTAATAAGGAAGCCGGGTTAATTCGTACTCGCGAGTGTGGGTACTCGCTGTACTCGACAGATAACAGGTACACGTGGGAGATTTTAATGCGGTGTGGCCTGATGTTGGGAGCAGGAGATTTTTTCCCAACGAACCATGGTTTTAGATTGGATCTGAGGATATTTATTATATGGAAAATTAGTAGGAATTACAAATAAAAAACTCAAATTACAACATATAATTTTATTTCTTTTTGTTACTTACTAATCGTGTGTTTTGTGCATATATTGATGCATTTAAGTATTTAGGCTCTTATTTGTGGTTAAGTTTGTTTCTCAAACAACTATTACTGTTGTGTTTTTGCTGCTAAATAGGTGTCGGTGATTATCCAAACGACCGTTTGCTCGCATAATTTTCCCCCAAAGCCTGTTTGCCCATAGCTGAATTTTTTCAGCTTCTTGCAACGGGCGTTTGCGCCCCAACATGCGTTTGCTGCCTCACCAAAAACTACAACCACATATCATTTTCGTGTTATAATTTAGCATTGTCTTTTAATTATTTTCCTTTATTATTTTATTTCGGCATCTAAATTCATTTAATAATTTTAATAATTTGTTGATTAACTCAATTTGAAAAAAGTGTCTTTTGTAGCATGCGTGTTGTAATTCAAATTAAACATAATATATATTTTTTATAGTCTAAAGGCGATTATAAAGTAGTATATATTCATCGATATTCTAACCTTTTGACAATGTACACACACCTTACGGACAAAGTAATTGAACTCGAATCTCCTATGATAAACGTCATCTGTTTTTTCACTATGACCACTTGTTGAATTCATATTGCTTTATATTATTCTTGTACCATGTTATTTTCAATTATATGTCCATGGCATGTCTAATTTTTGTTCCATATTTTGCATTGTTTTAATTTAATTTAATTTTGAATTTAAATGGACATAAATACATCTATCATATATTAATATTATTTGATATTTTTTCAAAACTAGTGAGGGTATTTTTCTAATTTTAAATCAAAACTTATGTAACTTTTAAATATGAAAATACTATAATTAGTAAAATAAGTAAAACAATGGCTAAGTTGAATAATGTGTTACATAAGTCTAGTTTAAAATTGGTGTAAATGTCTTTTAGGCTCTTGTTACTTTTTTCTTTTCCTGAAATAAAGTTCATATCACGGGGAAAAAGCCAATCAGTTATAACTTGTAAGCAGTAAACTGTGATAAATTTACCTGCCGTGATTGAGATGTACAACAACAAAGAAAAATAAAATGAGGGAAAAACATTTTTAAATTCTTTTAAATTCATTTGATATTACCATTGAAAAGTATGATGAAAATATTTTAAAACTATTTTATTCAAAATTTAAGTGTTATCAAAATGTGTTAAACATTCGATCTAGTTTAGTCAAATTATTTTGAGTTAATGAGTCTTACAATATAACTCAAATTTTATTTAAATTTTTTTGAGTCTAGTTGTTCGAATTTTGTTCAAATTTAATTATAAACATTTATAATGTTATAATACTATCTGATTCAAATTAAAACGATTTTTTATAACCATGCATGATATACATATATATTTCTTCATATTTTGTTCACATATAATATAGATATATCAGGCAGAGTTGATGGACTCAACTCGAACTTAAAAATTGATCAACTAATTACTAAAAAATTAAGTTATTTGATTTTATTTTTATAACTCAAACCTTATTTGAAACTTTTTTGTCGAGTTTATAAAATTATGATTTAAGTAGAGTTTTTCCGCATTGAATTGAGTGGAAAAATTCAAAAAAAGTCGAGTCTAATTTTACTCACCCCTTAATAATATTTTTAAATGGATAAAATATATATTAAGATGAATTTAATTTTGCTTAAAAAAAATTGACAAAAAATTTTTTAAAAAAAATTCAGTTTTTGAAAAAGTATTTTTTTCAACCTAAATTGTAAAACACTTTTAATTTAAAAAATAAATTTTTTATATGACTCTTGATTTAAAAAACTGGCTAAAAAACTTTTTTGGAAAACAATGTAAAACAAGATCATTCACATGCACCCCCGTTTTGCTCACGAATAAGAATAATCTCTTGGAATAGTATAACAAAAAAAAAACATTAGGACCAGGGTAAACGTTAGTTAAGATCCAAACAAAAAAAAAAGAGATTAAGATAAATATTAATATGTTTTTATTGATTAAAAATTATATAAATTGTCCCTCGTGAAAAAATGAGTAAACGCTAATTAAGAACGAGATTTTAGGTGAAAAACGGCGACAAAGGTAGTTTGAGGAGAAGCTGAAAATATTAGCGTTTTTAAAATTTTGGTTTGGAGACTAAATCAGGTGCAGAAAACTGATTGAAAAAGAGTGATTTTTTATCGTTCGATGCAGCTTTTTCGTTGACATTCCAAAAGCTAGTTTGGAACTTGTTCCTGAACGAGGTCTTAGTCTTAATATGTTTCGAAAGTGAGACAATCTACGATGTCATTAGTAATTTTCGTTAATTCATTAAATGTATTTAACTATAATTGAGTACATTTTAAAAAAAATAAATAGAAATATTTATGAAAAAATTAAAAATTCTAAAAATACATATATTTGAATAGTTTAGAAATGATTATAAGATAATATATGTTCATACATATTCTTAACTATTTGACAATTCACACACACCTTGCAAACAAAATGATTAAACCCATGCCTCCTAGGCTGAACATCATCCGCTTTTTTACTGTGACCACTTGTTGAGTTATCTAAAAATACATACATAAAAATAAAATGGAATTAAAAAAATTAGAAGCTAATAAAATTAGAAAAATCATTCAAAATTTTAAAATACGATTTAAATTTTTAAAAATTCCAGTTTTTTTAGACTTTTTATAACTCCTTTCAATAATATATTATTTTTTTAATTTCTATTTGTATTTCTTGAATTTCTTATATAATTTTCGGATTTCAATTATTTTAATGAGGCGAAATTTATTATTATTTAAGTAAAAGTTAAATAGGTTTTTTTTTAAAAATATATATATATTCGATTTATCAACATTGTATAGAATTATTTATTATTAATATATAAAATGCTAACCCCTAATATGTAACAAAAAAATTAATATAAATGCCTTATTTAAATTATTTTTTTCACATCATTTATGATTTTAAATTAATTTTAAATTCAAAAAAATGTTATTTTTTTCAAATGAGGTATGGTTAGATTTGTTAACCGGGCAGGTCGAGTTGGTTAAAAATTCTCGATTTAGATTGGGTCAATATGTGTTTAATTTTTTTCTCGAATCATTCCGTTTGAGTTAATTTCATGTTTGAATTATTTCAAGTAAAGATTATTTTGAGTTAAGATATTTTAAAAAATATATGTTTTTTAAATATGAATCTATTAATTATAACTAACTTTAATTCAAATTAAGCAAGTCTATATTATTAATATTTCTTATAATCAAATCATATTAAATCAATTTTAGAAGTTTTGTGTTTGGCTGAGCATGGTTAACCGCAAAACCGATCCGAACCGAGGCATTTGGACGATTTATGGTTCATAAGTTTACGAACCGTGGTTAACCGAATTTGATTCTTTATTTATTTTATAGTTATTTTTATAATGTAAAAATAAGTATTTTATACTTACAATACTATATATGCATTTTTAATTATTATTTTTTACTTAAAAAATAAAGTTTTTAATAAATATTTATGAAAAATACTTTAAAATAATATTTTTTTAATGTTTAAAAGTCATCAAATAAAGCTATTTTGTCAAAATAAAATACAAATTTTCAAAAATTAATGTTAATATAAAAAAACCGAAAATCAAAATTAACCAAACCGAAAATCGATGGTTATTAAAATAGCTTATTGAATTAAACCGTATACACCCCTAATTTTGTATCATGTTTGACAAGCTATAAGTATGATATTATTAGTTGTAGTATTCTTGGATTGGACTTGTGCAAGTTGCAAATGATCAAGATGCGAGTGGGATTACTCACCATGAGCTGTCTATCTAACCACTCACGTGGGTTAATACATTTAGTTTTCTCTTTCTTATTTTCATTTTTTTTATCAGAAATATGGAAAACCATTTTTTTAGTTCCAATGTTCTCAAGAAAAATTTTCCACGCGCCTTTTTCACTACGCTCCAATCTCGACGGGCGTGGAGTGTCCTCCGTGTCAGTAGCGGAGGCTCCACTCTGTCCTTTTCTTTAGAGATTTTTACCCCTTCTTTTACGAGTTTTTGCTTCACTTTCTATTTCAACGTGATCAACGAGTAAGTTTTTTTTTCCATTAAAAATATTAATAACAATTATTCAATCGAACTAATATATTTATGTCAATTTTAATATATATTTTAATTATCAGTATTTGATTTATTAGTCGATTAATTTAAATTAAGTTTTATAAAGATCCGATATTATAGACACTTCAAACCTCATTTTTTTTATTCACATTTTATAATTTACGAAGTATTAAATGCATCGACATAAAGAGTTGTCTCTCCTAAAACTTTTTATATAATAGTTTTTAGGTGAATTTTACTTTAAATCTTAATTAAATAAAGCTTTTGCTTATTCCAATTTGTAGATTTAAAGACCTAATAAACTCTTGTCCCTCCCAATATTTGATCATAGTTTTGTCATTAATTAAATGACATCTTAATTTATCAATAACGAGTTCGTTTAATGGGACGATGTATTAGATTACTTAAGCAACGTCAGAGTTTTAACTATTTACGTTGTGAATGAAGCAAATTGAATTGGGAGGGCCGCTCTCGTAATAAGCATTTATAATAACTGATTCAGATTAATAAACCAATAGGTTAGATATCAATAATTATGATTTCAAATATTTTACGAAAACCCTAGTTTAATTTACTAAATTAAAAAACTTCAAATTATCTTTAAAAAGTAAACAAAATAAAATTTAAAAATATAATAATTTATTCTTAAAAATCAAATCATATTAAAACAATAAGGAAAAATTCGGAAAAAACGGAAAAGGTAAAAAGGTAAAAAAAAAACAATGGTCTTTTGAAATTTGAGAATTTCTGATTTATATTATAATTTTTAAAATTTTATATTTTTATGGCACAAAATATATAATACATAATAAAAAAGAAAGAAAGAAAGATAATTCTTAGTTTTCTTTGAAAGCGTAAATTTCTACAACAAAATCTTGATTTTTTTCTTGAGAAATTTAATATATATATATATATATATATTGGAAAAGTACATAAAATTAAAAAGAAAGAAAATTTATAAAAATGTATTTTTCTCAAAATATGTATTTTTTAGATTTATAATATCGGTAAAATGGTTTTTTAATTTCCTTTTTTTGTAAAACTAATAGTTTTACAATTTGTTTTGCTTTTTAAATTAATCAATAAAGTGAGTTCAACGACTATTTTTTTCATTTTGTAAGCTTATATAGAGGAATAAACTCGGGTCACAAATTTTACAGTTATTATTAGGGGTGTTCAAACTTCGGTTTCAACCGAATTAACCGGCTGTTAATCAGTCGGTTAACGGTTAATAATTTTTTTAAATTTTAATTATCGATTAATTTAGTTTGAAATTGGTTAATTAATCAAAATTTTTATATATTATATATATTACATATATTTATTTTTAGTCATTGAACTTTTAAAAATTATACAATGATCATTAAATTTTTTGATATATTCTAAAATGGTGATTAAACTTTATCAAATTAGCACACAATGATCATTAAATTTATTGAATTATTAAAAATGATCATTAAAATTTTCAATATTTATTAAAAATTTATAACGTGGGATGAATCAATGACCATTTTGTAATAGTTCGATAAGTTTAATGGTTGTTTTATAACTTCTGAAAGTTCAGTGACTAAAAATATCATTTTAATATAGTTTAGTGACCATTTGTATAATTTATCCAAAATTTTATAAATAATCAGTTAATTTAAAAACCAACCGAGTTAACTGAACTTTTTCTGATTGGGATAAAAATTCTAAAAAAAAGGTTTGGTTAACGGTTAATAGAAAAAAGCCGGTTAATATTTTTTGGTAGTTATGTTTGGTCGGTTAACCGAACCAAGCGATTAAACACCCCTATTATTATATATCCATGACGAAAAATAAACTGCCGACCATTAATTAAAGTAGAGGAGAGTTTTACATTTTTTAATTATTAGATCAAAGTTAATTAATGGTTCATAGTATAACACATTTTTTTATATCTTTCCTATATTTCATTCACATCAACATCAACATTAAAATTTAATTTTTCCTTTTTTTTTGGCATAAAAACTCTCCTTATCGCTGCAATTTTTTCAATTTTAGTTCAATTGAAATGGACTAGAATTTAAGCAAAGGTGTCGGACATCATTTTTGAATGTTAAAATTGTGATTCACATTGTAGTATTTAGTTTGATTTTAAATTTGAATAAACTCATATACACCTTAAACTACGCTGAGTGAATTTAGGTAAAAGTTTCTGTTTGAGTCTGGTTCAGTTTTAGTTTGGGTTTATAATGATTTAGGTTATATCGGGTCAGTTGATTTTCGGGTCAATTAATATCGGGTCACCTAGGCGAAACAAACATCATCCTTTATCACCGAAATAAAGTCATATACAAATAAGTGGGTTTTACATACTTCTATATGTTTTTTTATATGACTGATATTTTAACAATTGAATTTATCAATACCATTGTACTCATGAACAATGGCATAATTTAATGAGAGAGTTTGAGGGACCAATTTTAAACTTAAAAAATTAAAAGTTTAAAATAAAATTGGGGTCTAGCTAAAACTTTTGAAATTTTGAGAGGATTAATGAGAACTTTTAAAAATTATGAGATAGATTTAATTAAGAATATTTAAAAATTTGAAGCTTAATATGACATTTTTTAAATTTTGTGGGGCCAAAATAAACTTTTAAAAAATTTTAAAGGACTAAATTTTAATTTTTCAAAAATTTTTGGGTCATGGACCCCACAGGTCCCTCATACGTTCCGCCCCTGCTTATAAAACATGTACATTTTCAAATCAATTTGATATCTCTATCATGTCGATATTTATTTAATGGTTCAAAGTTTTTACAAACAATAAATAGTTAGATATTTTTTAATTAACTTGAAACTCGATATGTATGATCTACATAAATAAAAGGTATAATGCCAAAAAAATTCTCAACGTTTGACTGAATAGTCATTTTGGCCTCTATTCTTTTTTTGAAGGAATTTAATCATCAACGTTTTATTTTGGGTTAAAATGGCCCCTATGTTGATAAAAACTGTTAGTCAACTGACGATAAACAACTTGAAATTACTTGACAAAATGACACGTCAGAAGAAAAAATATTTTATATTTTATACAATTCTTTAAAATTATTTTTTGACTCACGTGTCACTCTGTAAAGTCAACGTATTTGTTTATATGACACTGCTATCTCGGTGTGCACTGCCATGTAGGTTTGTCACGTCATTTCAAGCTATTTTTCGTCAGTTGACTAACAGTTTTCATCCGCAAAGGGATCATTTTGACCCAAAATGAAACGTTGAGGGTTAAATTACTTCAAAAAAAAAATATAAGCTAAAATATTATTCACTCAAACGTTAGAGATATTTTTTGACATTATACTTAAATAAAAGTATAGATTTAAATAGCAATCGTAAAAAATTTATAGAGTAGGCAAGACTCAATTTTACTAGCCTAAAATAAAAACTACAATAAAACACGAGTTTTTTTATTATTATCAAAGAAAAGAAAACACGAGTTTAATTTCGGAATTAATTGCATTGTTTTTAACGTTAAATTGACACACTACCATACAAGCCGTTGCATTTATAAATCATTTACTTTGATTCTTGTCTACCACCCTTAGATATGGAAAAAAACTTTCCTTTAATTTTAGGGGTTAAGGTTTTAATTTAGGGTTTAAGAGTTCAGGTTGTAGGGTTTAAAATTTAATATTAGTGTTTAGAATTTAAGGTTTATAGTGTGTGGTTTAGTTTTTTAGAGTTAAGATTAGAAATTTAGAATTTAGATTTTTATAGTGTAAATACACATGCTTGTGTAAAATTAATTTTACACAGCTTGTGTATCAAAGTTTTACCCCCTTAGATATGGTGATGCCTTTAATTTTTATTTTATATTCAATAATTGAAGATACTTGCGTCATTGAATCAACCTTTTATAAAGACAACTATTTTCCCGGTTAACTTATTTGATTTATGCATTTATTCATAATAAATGCTAATTAGTACAACCATCATTACTAGGTATATTATCATAAAATATCTACCATTAAACTAGACGAAACAATAGATCTTTTAAATAAAGTTTGATGTTTGAGTTATGATGTTATGAATGAAACAAATTAAGTTGTGATAGTCATCTCCCATACCGAACATAAGTAATACACGATTCAGAATAGTCAATTAATAATTGGATGCTGATGGGCTTTATTATAAAACAAGTGTCAAAGTTATATCGTTTTTTGTTTTAGGTGCCTAAAGTTCATTTTCAACATAATAGGTGTCTAAAGTTATTTTTTGGTCAAAATAAGTGCCCAGAACAAGTAATGTGTCAAATAATGATTGAGTGTCTAAAGCAGAAAATGAATCATTACACACATAATCAGACCAAAATAAACTTTGAACACTTAAAGCAAAAAATGATATAATTTAAATCTTTATTTTATAATAAAACCAAAAAATACTATCAGTAAAAAGTAAAAATGTTTAAAAAATATTGTTAGATCATTTACATGTATATTATTTATTTAAGTTTGAAAATTTAAATATATAAACTTATTATTTTTTCTTCCGTTGTTAAATTTGAAGAAAAAAAAGTTTAAGGGTTCAAAGAGAAAAAAAAGTTACATTTCAGTTCCTTCTTCTTCTTCTTCTTCAATAATCATCTTTCTTAAATCTTAGTCAGATTCATTTCTCGTTCCACCATTGTTAAACTGTTGTCACCCTCACCTTCTCGTTCCAATGACCATGAATCCCGATAAGTCCTATTTTGCTCTTGGATCGAGCTTTTACTTGCTGTCCCAAATCCTCAACAATAGCGAATCGAAAAATCCACACCAAATGAAACGAAGAAAACTTCTCCCATCAAATTAAATTCTAAACAAATAACAACCTGTGTTCTAATTTTCATTTCTCGTACCGGACTAAAGTAACTATGGTAAGGACACAATCTTTGATGTCAATAGAAATATATGTAACAGTAGAGGGATGCATGATAGTATTACTTGAACTGACCGTGGATCATTTCAGCAATCTATAATGAATTTATGTCCAAAATTGAGATTGGACTTTGTCCATCTTAGTTCGGATATTTTGAGTCACATTATCTAGTTCATTTTTTAAATATTAGCATAAAAAATCCCTTTATAATAATTCATTTTTTTCCAAATTTAATTAAATGAAATTTGACGCGCAACATTTATTAATAAAAATTTTATTGTTCGTACATCTGAAACAGATTGAATTATTAGTGCTTTTTTTAAACAAATAATAAATAGAAATCACAGCTAAATTTAAATTCCAACGTCAAATACTTTTTCTACAAGGAAAAGGATTTAGATATCGTATATAAAGCCCTAGTCCCCCATTGCCTTTAAAAACCATATTTCACCTCCCCATACTCCAAAAACTTGTACCATCAATAATTTCCTTCTTCAAACTCATTGATTATCTATGAGATTTTCGGATCCAAAAAACATGGCATATCATCAAAGAAGATATCTCCATGATAGTCAAGAAAGCTACCGTAATAAACCGAAGATTAACCATCCCAAACCCAAAGAAAGTTTGTACAAACCACTACCTAAATGGGAGAGACAGTTCTGCATGGAAGTGGGTGCAATGCCATGGAGAAGATTTGTTGCAGCAAAAGAGAATCTGTGTAGAAGTGACAAAGTATTCGAGTGGGATGATTCGGTTGGGCTAAAAGCTTTCCAGGAAGCCAAACAGAGATTCTGGGAAAGTTATCACGGACATCCTTGCAAGACAAGGTTGCCGATTCGTGCAGAGGATATGTATATCGATGAACATATCCCAAGATCGATCCTGAACTATTGTCGGAAATAAAGTCACTTTCTGATGATGAGTAATGCAGGCACCATGAAACAAGCAGATTCTAAATTTAAAATCAGGCCTTCTTTATATTCAAGAACGTGAAGATCATGGCACCGAGCAAGGAGAGGAAAAACAAAGCCCAGATGGCGCACTTGAGCTCAATCGAGAACGGAATCGAAAGAGTGTGGCAAAATGCTGTAGCAGCAAGGAGGAGAGCAGCTTTCTGCAATGCTTGTGAAATCACAGTGCACTTCGGGTGGATAAAGAAAGCAAGCAAGATGAAAATGAAGACCAGTAACACGAGGAATGACAGCAGAACCATGGGAAAAGGGAGCAGGTGATCGGGCCGACCGGGGCTCACGTATTGGAGGGATACACCGAGTGCATACGAGAAGCAAAATCCCACAACTGCATTTTGCCACTGTTGATGATTCTGGACGGCAGGCTCTAGCTGAGAGGGCAATTGGGGTTGTGATGGCGGCCGCACCGGATGTTCGATGTCGATACTGGCAGTTTCTGGCTGTGGCGGTGATGGCACTTGGATGAAAAATGCAGTGATTGAAGAAAGAAAGGCTTGAAATATTTGTGGGAAGTTCATATTTGGTTGGTGTAATGCTAGAAAGAAGAACTAAGGCCTGCATATATTTATAGACGTGTGGGCCTCAGCTGAGATAAGATAAAAAAAAAAAAAGGGAAAAGAACTTGAAGGGAAGGTGCTTGTATTGCATACTTCTTTTATTATTAAAATTTGGCATTACTCCTATCGAATATCCGGAAAGGTCTTTGTCAAATGGTGCAGATCCCATACACACGTTCAGATGAAGAAACTCCAAGTCTAACCTCCTCATTCAATTCGAATATCTGGCCGTTTCGCATGGCTGGGCTGATGCAACAATTGAGGGAGATGCAATTAGTGTGAAAAGGTTCATTTAAGAGAATTTAAACAGATATTATATCTAATTTACATATTTTAAACTAATTATGCTTTGAAACAGATATTATATCTAAAAAAATAGGTTCATTTAAGTATGACAAGGTTTGGACAAACTGAGGTTTAACCTCAATGAAACAATTATATTAAATATTGTTATTATGTAAGGATTCGGGACAGGAACACCTCTTCCCTATTTCAATTTTTCTATCTATTTGAAATATCATATTTGCGTTCTCCTATATTTGAATACGTAATCTTGGAGATAAGTACTTCAAATGTCTATTTCATAATCATTTTTTTATACAGTTCCCTTCTTGAATGGAGCTCCGACTAGTGAATTTGTCATTAATGATCGAACAAGGACTTGTGCTGCTTTTTTCATTAACTTGAAATTAGCTAGGAACTTTCTGATTTGTTTCGTTTTTCCCATTGTCTTTTACGCGCTGCAAGGACCAAACTTGCAGGTAGGGGTTGAGGTGGCAAACAGATTATTCGGTACAAGTTATTTCGGTTCGAGTTATTTCGAGTTTAATTATATTTAGTTTCTGTTTGAGTCTGGTTCAGTTTTAGTTTGGGTTTATAATGATTTAGGTTATATCGGGTCAGTTGATTTTCGGGTCAATTAATATCGGGTCGGTTGATTTCGGTTATAGTCAATAGGAGATCAGTCGATTTTTTATTCATGTCAACTTTTGGATCGGTCGGTTTCAATTAAATTTTTAGGTCGGGTCATTTTTTACACCCATATAGATGGCTTTTTGGTGAGTTGTTCGGTAGTTCACATCTCATCTTTCTTTATTTCTTTTAATATCTTTTTTATTTTGAGTTGCCTTCGATTAGGGTTTATTTCGGTTTTTTCAAGAGCGTGTTTTGCATTTGATTTAATGCTTTATTTTTTTAAATAATCCTAAGGTACAAGATAATATATGTTCATACACATTCTTAATATTTTGACAACACACAACATTGTAGACAAAGCGATTTGAACTCGAGTCACTTAGGGTAAACATCATACACTTTTCTACTGGGACCACTTGTTGGGTTCAATGCTTCGTTTGTTAGGAGTACCACTTTTCTTTACATTTTAGTATATAGTTAGAAATAATAACTCGGAACGTATTTTTCTCATTATTTTTTTGGATAAGTAATTTTCCCATTATTTATTAATTTGTGACTGCCTTCCAATTGAACCTAAAGCATTTTGGAGTAAGTTGATAATACGACGACCTATAGTGGCCCTAAGAAATAGAAAAATCATAACAAGTCGACCTTTGAATCGGAACCCGAATGTAAGTCGGCCCTTTGAGATAATAAGAAGGAGGAGAGAGATCAAACACATTTATGAACATATTTTCCAATACATGTCATCAAAAGTCAAGTTTTAAAGAATAAAACTACCTTTTTATTTTTTTACTCGTAAATCGTAATAAATATCTCTTTTGGCTTTGAATCTGACAATTCTAAACACAAAAAAGATAGTGACTCTCTGAAAAAAGTGGGGACAATTGTATCTTTTAAAAATATCAGAATAAACATTCCAATAAAAATATTACTTATAGGCATGAGCTTGAATTATCACATTGATCGTAAGAATAAACTTAATTTTTCATCCAAAATATAATGCTCTTAAGCATGGGTTTAAATTGTTCATTAAAAAAATATGTTTCAAACACCAGCCTAAATTGTTCTATCACTCTTAAGCTAAAGGAGGCTAAACAAGATCTTGAAGAGCAAGTCTCGACAACGTTTAAGCAGACCACGTCCATCTAAGATCAAATCATAAAATCCTTTAAATCTAAACTCCATTAAAAGAAGAATAAAAAATATTTATTCAGGATTGTAACTCATATTATATAAATAAAATTCTTTATGTATCTCAAATTTACATATTATTGTTTAACTCGAGATTATGTAAACATTAATTTATAAAAATAATGGGATGTAATTAGAGAGAAAAGAATCATATTTCGAATTGGGTTCCACTTCAACGAATATCACACATAAGCTTGAATCCATACCCGAGAAATTAACACCTAAAGTTTCTTGGTGCACTCAATTTAGGTTTAATTGAATTTATGAGAAGTGAATAGCCAGAGCAGTAGTCTTCTCACATTGTCAAATGGCAAGTGAAAATTGTATCTGGAATTATTACCATTATACTAATTTTCCACATAATGGAAGCATCTACATACACTGAAACTGCATAGAGTTTCTTCCTATTACCAAATGTAAAGCCAAAGGCTATTGAGAACAACAAAAGGCATGCAATTTTCTCGGTTTGCACAACATCATGCAATGTTGCGATTCAAGTATATGAAGGTCGTGAGAAGGAGCAAGAAGACTATAAACACAGCAAAGACGGCACACTTGAGCTCGAACGGGAACGGAATTGCTATGGCATGGGAAAATGCAGCTGCAGCGACTATGAACCCAACTTTTTCTAACATTTCTGAAGTTTTGTTTGAATATGGTCTGATAAACAAGGCCAGAAAGAAAAGATTGAATGTAAGTTGGACGAGAAAGGAAAGCAACACGAAGGAAGAATCGGGTTGACGATGATCGATTTGGGCGTATTGGAGAGATACGGAAATGGCATATGAAAAGCAGAAGGATAGGACCGAGTTTTTCCATTGTATATGTTGCTGAACTGCTGAAGACTCTGGCTGTTTCAAATTGGAGGGAGTGGTGAAAGTGGAAGATGTCGGAGACGGCCGCGGCGTATGTGGTTGCGGAGTCTCGAGGCTACTTGGCGCCGTTGGTTGCTGAGGCGATTCGAGGTCGATCATCGGGAATGGTGGTGCTGGTGCTGGTGCTGAAGGCTGTGATTGTGGTATTGAGAACTTAGTACACATTGAAAGAAGAAAGGCTTTGAAAATTTGCAGGTATTCCATGATTGACTGTTGCTGACGGAAAAATGGGGATGGCCAGCCAGGTATTTATAAGATTCTGTTTTTGGCTGATGACAAAGAAAGTATAGAAGCACAAACATGGAAAAAGGCAGCCAAGCAATTCGGATAATCGGAGCTGATGGAGAGTAAACTATAAAGAAGTTTTTTTTTTTTTTTTTTTGAATATTGTAAAGAAGATTTAAAGATGGTCAAAATAAAAAGATGCATATTTGGGAAAGGGACTGGACAATGTATCGTTATTTATATTTATTTAAAAGTAGCTGGATTTCGGATATCCGCCGGACCAAAGATTCATGGTGAAACTTCTAGTATTAGATTTTCTTACGGTAAAGAAGACTCAGAAACGAGGGGGTCAACTAAGGAGAAGATTACATATTGCACCAACTTCTCATTTATAGACCATATTATTTTATTATTACATCTGCCAATTTTGATCCACATTCAAAAATTGATTTTAATTGATCCATATTTAAACACATCTAATCTAATTACATCATAAATGAGTAATAATTGAAATGATCTAAATCTAAAATGACTTGAATAAGTAATATAAAATGACTCAGAGTTAAGTGTCAAATTTTAATAAAAAATTGAAAAAACGAATGTGACAAACACAAATAAAAAAATATAAAATAATTTAAACTTAAAACAATAAAAATAAAATAAAATGATCCGATCCAAATTAAACCAACGTGAAACTAGTCTAATCCGAACAATTGAAAAGTCTATATGTTATATGTCATAAACAAATATGAAAAGTATTTAAAATATAAATGAAGTTCGTTTAAAAATTAATTATACTAGATTACAAAAAGCTAATTCTAAACTTGGGTTCAAGAGAGATTCTTGAAATTAATTATAAGGTAAACTACATCATAGGCCATTGAACTATGGCCCCTGACTCGAATATGCCACCGAACTTCAAAAAGTTTCAAATTTAACACTGAATTTTAATTTTTGACTCGAACATGCCACTCCGTCATTAACTCTTAACGTCCCCGTTAAGTCAAAACAGCATCGTTTTAGTGTGATATTTAGCCTAAAACGACGTTATTTTGCTGAAGAAAAAATATTAAAACCATGCACTTAAAGGGGTTTGAACCCAAGATCTTCAAATACAAAGGCTAAGTCTTAACAACTAAATCAACATAAAATTATATAATATTTTACCATAAATATTATATATCTCAAACTAATTAATATTAATTCAAATTATTTTAGAAAATAAATAATACTATAAATAATATTAATATATAAATAATATAAAATATATATTTTGTATATATATGTCAATATATATAAATAAAAATGTATTATTTTTATATTTTTATATATTATTTATAATATAAATATATTGTTTAAATTTCTCAAAATATTCATAAAAATAGTATATTTATATTATAAATAATATATAAATACCCTAAATTCTAAACCACAAACCCAAACCTCAAACCTTAAACTTTAGAATTTGAGATTTAGGGTTTAGAGTTTGTGGTTTATTATATATTATTTATAATATAAATATATTATTTTATGAATATTTTTATTTTAATTTTTTTTATATTATAAATAATATGTAAAAATATAAAAATAATATATTTTTATTTATACATATATTCATATATATGTAAATAATATATTTTATATTCTTTATATATTAATATTATTTATAGTATTATTTTTTCATATATTATTAATAATATAAATATATTATTTTTATGAATATTTTAAGTTTTTTAAAATAATATATTTATATTATTAATAATATATAAAAATAATATAAAATAATATATTTTATTTATATATTGATATATATACAAAAATAATATATTTTATATTTTTATATATTAATATTATTTATAGTATTATTTATTTCATAAAATAATTTGAATTAATATCAAATAGTCTGAGATATATAAAATTTATGATAAAATATTATATAATTTTATGTTGGTTTAGTGGTTAAGACTTAGTCTTTAAATTTGAAGATCTTGAGTTTAAACCACTAAGTGCATGGTTTTAATATTTTTCCTCCAATAAAACGTCGTTTCGGGATAAATTAGACTTCAAAACAACCGTACCAAACGCCATCGCTTTGACTTAACGGAGACGTTAAAATTTAACGATGGAGTGACATTTTAGAGTCAAAAACTAAAGTTTAATGTTATATTTGAAGCTTTTGAAGTTCAGTGTCATTTTCAAGTCAAAGACTATAGTTTAGTCACATCCAGTGTAATTTACCCTTAATTATACGGGTCTCATATTTTTATACGTAAAATAGTATGTTTTTGGTTTTCTTTCCTTTGTAATTTTTCTTTAATTTAAATTAAGGACACATGACGTTCTCGTGTTGATCTTGTCATCGGGCATCACAAGTCCAATTTTTCAACCTTTTTACAACTGAATGGTACATGCTAAATTCTCATTAATATCATCTCGTAACAATGCATGCTCATAAATAAAATAATAGAAATATATTTTTAAAACAATTAGAAGGAGGCTTATTTTTCCAAATATTTTAAAAATAATATTAAAAAATAATTATCTAATGCACCGTCGGTAAAGTTGTTTTCTACGAGCATGCTTCTAAAGTTGTCACATGTCCTTTTTAGGGGTATTAAATAACCCTTAAATTCTAAACTCCAAACTCTAAACTTTAAACCACACAATTTATTCTCAAACCTTAAAATCTAACCACACACTAAAACCCCAACATTAAATCCTAAAATCTAATCTCTAAACCTTAAAAATTAGACACTTGTAAAAAAACAAATTCCCCGCATTATTAGTGCATATAATATTTTATAATATTTTCTCTTAAGAAACCAATAAAACAATTAAACTTGGCATATAATGCTTTTAAAAGGCAGTGGTTTATAACACCAATCCTAGACTTCTATTTTTACTTTTGCTTTTATAAAAATAAATTAAAACAAAATAATTAAAAAATAAAAATACAACATGACTATTGATAGTATTCATAGAAAATGTCATTAAATACAAAAGTTTGGTGTAATGACAATGTACATTACTTTTTTAAGGAGAAAATTCGAATTCAAACCTTAAAGACAATACTGTTAGAAAGGAGAATTACGAATTCTAAACATAGACTATAAAATAAACATGCACTTTACCAAAAAATATCATTACATAATATATTATATTATATATATATTAAGCAACAATATAAACGTATAAAGTAAGGAAAAATAAATATGAGCTTAAAGGGGTAAAAAAAACTTTTTATTTAAAAAAAAAAAATTAAATTGTCTTCTTATAAAAAAATCATATTTAATTATAAGATATGATGCGGTGGTTGCTCACTTTATCTTTTATAAAAAAAATTCCTTTACTTTTTTTTAAACTCATTTACTATCTCTCGCTCTATTTCGAGGCCATTATCATTCCTCAAACACATTTTCAAGGAATTAAGCTTTCATTAGAGCAACATAAATTTTGGAATCCTCCTAAAGTTTAAAAATTATGAGACGAAGAATGGATCGAATTAAAACTAATGTTGTCTTTATGTGCTAGTTGTATCTTGGAGAAAAAAAAAAACTAATTTTAAGATCTAAAATAAGACTCGCATGTATCGATTTGGCTTATACCTCATCCCAAAACAAGACTTTCTTGAACATTTTTAACATATATAAAAATGCAAGTATTTTATATTTTTAATATTTTTGGAATTTTAAATTTTATCATTTTAAACACTATTAATATATTTATTTTTTATTAATTTAAAACCCGAATTAATTATATATTTACCCCACTTTTAAAATACTTATATTTGTCTCCCAATTTCTAATCTTGATTACATCCTTGTGTATGAGGATCAAATAACTTTTGGACGTAAAAAAAATAAATTAAATAATTCTATTATATTATGCACATATGAGATATCATATCCACAAATTGGATTACCACATCAACATAACAACAGTCTATGACCAATTCTATTAATTAAAGGATTTTTAATACATTCTAGTACACAAGCCTTTTGGAACACTTTTTTTAGAAAAATAGAGAAACTTTTTTACATTTAATCTAAAAGATTTGTGTACTTTTACTTTCTTTTAATAAAAAGTATAAAATAAATTTATTTTGCTATGCATGTCCGTTTTATGGTCCATGTTTAAGGTACAAGATTGTTCCTCTTAATAATGTCTCTAAGATTTGAACTCGCATCTCCCCTTGAGAGTGTAATGTGCCTTACCGAGCATCCAACACTCGTTAGTATTATGGTCCAAATATTAATATGTTTTTTGTTCTAAAAACATCCCATTTTAACTCTCCGTTCCTATATAGTGTCTCTAAGAAAAACCAAGACCAATAATTTAAACTGAATAATTAATCAAATTACAATAAACTAAAATATAAGGATTGCTAATAGTTTCACAAATATAAATCCTATGTTCATTTTCGGTATTTTCATTTATGCTTCTATACTAAAAGTCTAAGTTTAGGGTTTAAGATTAGAGTTTATGAAGTTTTGGTAGGGTGTATTTTTTAGGATTTAAGGTTTAAGACTTGGAATTTAGGATTAGAATTTAAAATTCAAATTTTTAGTGTTGCGGTATAGTAAGGAGCACCGAAAAGAGGCATATGATTTTTATCCTAGTTTCATTGTCTTAGTGGTTAAATAGCATTGATATTCTCTTGTCTAAAGTTCGAACTTTGTCCCTCTTACATTTATAAAAAAGGGTAAACTACATTAGTAGTCACCGAACTATGATTTATTTTCTATTTTGGTCATCAGACTATTTTTTTTGGCAAAAACATCACTAACGTTATGTTTTTTTTTCCTATTTTGGTCACCGAACTATTTTTTTGGCAAAAACATCACTAACATTATGTTTCCTTCCTATTTTGGTCATCTGCTGTTAAAAACTTAACGGTTTTGCTGACGTGGAATTTTATTTTATTTTTTGAATTTTTCATGTCATTTTTTCTCTTTCCTCGTAAGCAATATATGTTATTTTGTAATATTTTTATTCAAACTAACATGATGGTGACACATGCCACTGCCTATTAGTGGAATAAAAGGAATGAAAAATCAAGCCCCTTATGCAGCTAGAGAGATTCGACTAATAGGCAGTTACACGTGTCACCATCTCTTTGGCTGCACAAGGGGCTTAATTTTTCATTCCTTTTATTCCAATAATAGGCAGTGATACGTGTTACCATCCTGTTAGTTTGAATAAAAATATTATAAAATAACACATATTACTTACGAGGAGAGAAGAAATGACATGAAAAAATAAAATAAAATTTCTAAATGCTGGTGACCAAAATAGGAAGAAAACATAACGTTAGTTAGTGATGTTTTTGCCAAAAAAATAGTTTGGTGACCAAAATAGGAAGGAAACATAACGTTAGTGATTTTTTGCCAAAAAAATAGTTCGGTGACTAAAATAGGAAAGAAACTATAGTTCAGTGACTACTGGTGTAGTTTACCCTAAAAAATGATTAAATTTCAAATGTTATCATAATAGAAGGACCAAACCATAGTTTTACCTTTTTGTAGATAAATGAAAATTACTAGATCTCATAAAGGTAAATAATCTTAATCCTAAGCCACAAATATAAACGGCCTTTCTTCATTTTCTCTTAATGTTAACAACGCCCAAATTTCAGTTAAAAGATTAAAAAGTTAAACACATGGTTTCCTTGTTTCAAAGCAAAAACTAGATACTTTTCTCCTACGAGAACACCGAAACAATGGCGCTAACTCCCTCTCCGTCTGTTTCTGATCCAAATTTTCTCCAAATTTCTGTTAAATCTCCGTCACCGTTGATACATTATCTTCTCTTCGGTTCTCGAAAGCGCTTCGGAGTTCCTCTACTTCCGGCCGTTGTGAGACCGCCGTCTTTTAAGAAGTTTGAGTGCTTCGCTAGATCATCGTCAACGGAGGAAGATCGTTTGAGCGAGGCGGGAAAATTGGTCGTTTCAAGTGCCGGCGACGGTAATGACGATGACGGAGGGAAGATCCGAAGGTGAAGCAACGTCAAAGTTGTGAGGAAATCCTTATAACTTATAACCACACATTTTATATTTATTCATTTGGATAAATAAATTTTCTATTCACAATTTCAAAAGTTGTGAGGAAATCCTTATAACTTATTTTACAACTTACGAACTGTTACCAAGGATTGTTCTTTATAAATAGTTTATAATTTCATTTTCCGTGCTTTGTTGCCGTTCTCTTAAGGTGGTAGAGGTGAAGTCAAATGGAATTTTATCTACATGGAAGATAAGCAGACTTAAATTATTGAAATCAAGTGGCAATGTAATTTTGAATTTTCTTTTCGTAGTTGTTACTTGTGTTATGCTTTACTTGCAGAAAATAAAATAAATAAATAAGAAGCTAGGTTTTTCTTTTTTCTTTTTTTTCTTCTATATATTTATAGTAGGTTTTTCTCTTCTTAGGCCTTTGTCCAAGAGATATCTGAAGTGTTGATCCATCTTTATTTTTGACAAGTCAGTCCCAGCTCTTCTGGTAATAGACCCTTGTGTTGTTATATCCCATGATAATCCTTATATTTCATGCTTGGTTCCCAGTGTTTGGATTTAAGTATCAGTGTGTTTCTTTAGTTTCCTGTGTTTGCAAACTCATTTCTCTCTCTTCCATGCTAACCGCTATAGGTACGTGAGCTTGCCATCCTACTTAATTTGGGATCATTACGAGCAATAGCAATGAAAGAATGTGTTCTTATATTTGATTATAATAGGTAAAATCTCTCCTGCATCTGTGCAAATATGATTTCATTGTGATTTCATTGTTCTTACCATTATTATCAATTCATCTTGATTTACTATGAACTGATAATGATGCTTGTTGCATGTATTGAAAATATAAAGTGAAGGAGGAAAAGCTTTTATTGATACATTGTTGCCTCGACTGAATAACATGAACGGAGTTCAGTGTATGCCATTTGAGCTTGAGGTTTGTGTCAAACTCAGGTCCTTGCTTTAAGATGCTGATGTATGGAAGTCATTCATGCATTGTTTTCTGGGTGGAAGCTATAATCTTAAACATCTGAGCTTGTTAAGAGTCTTTAGTTGTTTTACTTTCAGGTTGCCGAAGCAGCATTACTTTCACGGATACAGTGTTTGGAACAAAAACTAATGGATTTAGAACCTCGTGTGAGTATGTGAACATAGTGAGTACAAGTTTTTGTTTGTTTCTTGTTTCCATTTCCCTTTTCTTTTTTACAAGCTTTATGATGAATTGTCAAAGCCTTGAAGCCGCGCACCACTAGTCCCTCATTTCCTACAGTGGTTGCAAGCAATTTCATCAGAAAACATCTTTATATGGTTTTCAAGGTCTAAGTGGCTCTACAATAAGAACTCTGATCGTAGCAATTCTTATAGGCAGTTGTAGTTTGCCTAAGTAACAATTTTGTTTCACTCTTGGCGTTGCTGATTGTCTTATACCCAAATGGCTGAAAATGAACCAAGTTGCTTTTTCTCAACTTCAGAATGCTGGTTTATGTTTGATTAGTAAATAAAATAAACAAGTTTAAGCTTGGCATTTAGTCATTTTGTTAAATAAACCAAGTTTGAGCTAGTGTGTGTGAAAAATTTAAGCTTGTTTTTATGCTAATGTGAAAGTCTTGACTGTTAATTTCAAAACAACTGATTTATTGGCTCATTTTGATGATACGAAATATGCATGTATTCTTTTATTTCGTCTGTTGTATTATCCCTTCTGAATATGTAAGGTCCTTGTGTCATTGTCTTTATCTCATATAAAAAAAAATGCGTTTTCTTTGTAGAACATTCATCCAGAAGCTTATTATTGTTGTTACAGAACAATTGCAACTAAACTCATCTATGTAAAGGAGCAAGCTTGCATTGAATGTAAGCTTGAAAAGGCTTTGCTTATTTAGCCAGGGCCTTGATTTATGAGATCCTTGGCTTGCTCATTTGCAGGTCTTGCTTCGGGTTCTTACCACCCTAAGCATTTCTTGGAAAATTAAGTAATGCAAAGGAACTGTTCTCCAACAAGTTACAATTGCTTTTATAAAATTAGAAAGGTTAATTGCATGAAATGTCCCTAAACTATTGTCTATATTCTAAATTGATCCAAACTTCAAAACATTTTAATTAATTCCTTAAGGTATCAATATTATATCAATCATGTCCTATACTTCAGATTCGATTTTACATTTAACGCTCAAGTTAAAAAGAAATAGCCTCCTCATTTTAACAGATATGTTAACTTGGGCGTTAAATGTAAAATCGAATCTGAAGTATAGCATATTTAAAACAAGGGTACCTATCACATGGATAACTTAGACCTGACATGGTAAGAAAAAAGAAATAGCCTCCTCAATTTTAATGATTCTGTCTGTTTTTAATACATTAGGTCCAATTATCCATGCGGTAAGTACACATATTTAAGATTTGATCCACGTATTTTGAATATGCTCCACATCAAATCCAAAGTAGCATTTAATGCCTAAACTGACGGCTAGGCTGACGGAAAGGATTTGATTTATACAATACGGATACTTTTAGGACTCGATTAGAATGTTTTGTAGTTTTATGACCAATTTAGAATCTGGGTCATAGTTTGGGGATGCCCAGTGCAATTAACCCAAATTAGAATCTATGTTTCCTTATTTCTACACCTGAACAATTTATTATTTTCATTGTGATTAATTAAGACTTGAAATTGATATGACTGATTCCTGATTATGTTATTTCGGTTCTCTGGTAGTGTATAAATATGTACCTTGATTACCTTGTGTTTTAGACTGTAATTATGTGATCATTGCGATATCTCTTGAACCTGCTTAATCATCATTGGTGCTGTTTCATTTCCATAGGTACGAGCTGTGCTTAAGGTGTTGCCTAACAAATTAACCGCTGATATATTGGAGCAACTTCATATTAGCAAGCAGACTTTGGTATATTAACTTTACAGAACCTTGCCTAGTTGCTTGATAGAAAATTGTTAAACACTGTCCTCTAACTTTTTTTCTTTTCATTTATCATGCAAGGCTGAATTGAGTTCAAAAGCAGGGGCTCTTAGACAACTGTTACTTGATCTTTTGGAGGATCCTGATGAAATACATCAAATATGTATTATGGGAAGAAATTGTACTATTAAAAGGGGAAATGATGATGTGGAATGTTCTTTACTTTCAGAAAAGCTGATTGCTGAAGGTATATTGTGCTCTTTAATCTCAGTTAGGATTTCTTTTATTAAGAGTTCTAATTGGTCTGATTTGGTCATTTTTGCAGAAGAGGTGGAAGAGATTGAGATGCTTTTGAAATATTATCTTCAAAGGTTTTTCCTCCATTCCATTTATGGTGCATGTTTAGAATGTAGTCAGTGCATCAAATAGGACTATTCATTATCATTTGTTTTCTTCATTTTATTATTCTTGATAGTCTTCAAGTTGGGTTGCAAGAGCCTTTTAAAATTTCTGCAGACCTTTATGATATGAACTAGACAAGCAAGATGTAATTTGAGGTTTGGTTTAACATAAAGGAACAATAACGATTTGTCAAGTTGCTAACTGTTTTTTTTGCATTTCAGCAGGCCTAAAGGATTGTCTTATTGAATTGTTTGTGGTTTGTAGCCATGTTTTGTTTTCAATAGCTATCACTTACTATAATGTCTTGTTACATTTTGCATATGTGAATCTTGCCATTGTCGAGCATAAAGGCTTCTTGATTCTGCAAAAGAAATGGAAGATTCTATAGCTGTCAACCTAAGGTCTTGGTGATTTTTCATTTAAATTTTGTTGTCAGAATCACCATTTCATTTGTGTGTTGTCTATACTTTATCCTCCAACATCCATATGATTTTGATGATTTGAGTTTTTTGATTCATTTCTAGTATATCTTTCCTGTTGCATCTGAATTCACACTCCTTTAACTAACGAAATAGGGTGGTTTTAACTATTTTATCAGCTCCCGGAGACTTGAGGTAGGCAGAGTGGAATTACTTCTTCAGGTTGGGGCATTTTGTATTGGAGTTGGTGCTCTAGTTTCAGGTTTGTCCTTCCATAAGCAAGAAAATAGAAGTCGAGCCTCTATTGATTATATGCAGGAATCCCTTAACATAATAATGGTTTTATAAACATGGTAAATTGTTGCTTGTATTTATCAGCATGAGTTGCTTAGATTCTTGCGATTAAGTTTACGTTGGTATTAATGCATTGTTAAATTCCCCCTAAAACACGAAATTAAATTAATTATTTTCCGCTACCTGTTTGTGAGAATCGTCTTGGCTTATAACTTTGTTCTGTATAATTTTATCTAGTTAGTTAATGGATTTATTATTGTACAGGTGGTGATAATTTTGTTGTTTGTTTACTTGGTTACGTGGGAGGGGATAGGACCTAGAGAAACTGCTCAAGTTTGGACATGTATGGCATAAATTTGTTCCGAGTGCATTCTTGAAATCATTTGCAGCACTGGACATCAAAATGTTTCTCCAAGAATTTTAGCAGTGATGGTTAGCATCCATGGCTAAAGATTATGTTTCCTGTTTTTAGGTATATTCGGCATGAACTTGAGGTCATATCTTGAAGAACATGTGGTATGTTTGTAACATTCAGTATTTTGTTACTGCTTAGTGCTTTCTGTCTTGAGGTGATACTATCATTTGGCTATACTAACTTACCCCATGGTTAATATGGTGCAGCTTGCCTTCTGGCTAGCCACAGGAGGGATTATCTTTGGAGTTGTTTTGGCATTTTTTCTCATATATGCATACCTCAGTAGTAGGAAAATACTGTAAGGAATATGGGTAAGTTTACCTTAAAAATAATTTTGCTTGTAGAACTTAAAGAGATGGGGGCAAAGGAAAATATTCAAGAAAAGGCAAACAAATCCGATAGGCTCGGAATGATTAAAAGTTAAAACCTTCCAAACTATGTTCTGAAATTGTCTGGTCTGAACCAGATCCCCGCCTCAAAAGCTCTGCACCCCAATATATTTCTTTTAACTTTCTCCCCTCCTCACTTTTCTTAACCCAAGTCAGTGTAGTTATAGAGAAACTATAAGCTAATGTAGTCAACACATTGATGATTCCTTTCCACCATTTAAATTCTCAAATCTTCTATATCAAGTTGCAGTATAATTGTTTTGAGGCTGATCTTTCTCATGTGTGTTTAACAGGTGAATTGGAAAGCAAAACTTGTTGTCCACAAACAAATTGGGAAAGCTTCTAGAAGTAGCCTCTAATGGTGTTCCAAAGTGCACAAATCGTCATTATTTTTATTTTTATTTTTATTATTGATTGGTAATGACTGGGCATATATGTAGACGTAGATATGAAGAAAACTTGTTTAGGCAGATTACAATAAAGATGTACTTCTATGTAGTTGCGGAGTGACCGTTCTACTAACCCCTTTTCAACTGCAATGCTTTGAGCACGCAAACAATCACAAGAGAGAGCCGCAGTGCTCAATTTTGTTCTCGATGGAAAGACTGGACTGACGATTGTACTAACTGATTTTTATTTTTGAAATAAATAAATAAATAAATAAATTTCTTTTTAATTTTTAAAGTATCTTGTTTTGTATTTCTGTTATAAATAAAAAACAATGCTTTAAAATGTAATAAAAAACAGAAATAATCAAGCCGCTTTGGGTCCCTTTTCAGGGACAATGTAAATGGGCAATGTTGGGTTTTCTCTGCAATTATACTCTTTTTGCTTGAAGGAAAAATCAAGCGAACTTGCGAAACTGAGCTAGGTATTGTTTCACAATGCTGTAAGCCTGTTACAGCTTCCAAGTTTAGCAAACCATATTTTGAAAACCTTGCCTCAATTTAGCTCTTGTTTTTAGTGGTGTTCTACTTCTACTTCATTTATTGGCCATTTCTTGTTCTCTTCTACAAGTCAACCAAACAAAAACCTGAGAGGATCATTTTCTACAGGTTAACATTGTTTCTGACCATCCAATTCCTAGTACTCTTCTAGCTTTGTTTCCGACAAGTGTTAGTCTGGCAGAGATGGTGTGAGTGAAGGTCTCGATTCAGCAAGTTTTACTCCATGTAATGGATGCTATTCGTAAGGTAATCAAAGGTTACCTTTTGTGGGGTTCTGTAGCACAGTGCTATTTCTTGGACAAAGTAACTTCCATATGTTTTGAGTAACAAATATTTCATAACTGGACACCAGCATAATCCAATATCTTACCGTCTTGCAGGTACTGTTGTCTGTTGTTGACAGCAGCATTTGTCACCCACTGAGTTTGATTTTTATCTTAATATCCATGCTGCGGTTCAGGTAAACCGAGGCTTACCTTGATCTTTTCTGCCCCATTTCCATGTTCCTCTGTTGTCTGATAATAATGTATTCAATTATTTTTCTCGTGTAGTAGGGGTGTTCAAATTCGGGTACCCAAAGTACCGGGTACTTCAAAGATCGGCCCGTGTCCCGGTCCGGGTGTTGCGGGTACCTATTAGTCGAGTACTCAGAATTTGCGGGTACCCGGAAATTTGGGTATTTGAGTACCCGAATATAAAAATATATATTTTAATATAAAAATATTTTATTATTTTAATATAAAAATATATATTTATTAGTTTAATATAAAAATATGTATTTTTTAAATATAAAAAATTAAGATTTTTTATTAGTTTAATATAAATATATGTATATGTTAAATATAAAAAATATATTAATTTTAAATATATCCGGGTACCCGGGATAATCGGGTACTCGAAAATTTTAAATATTTTGACCCGGGCCCGACCCGAAAAATGACGAGCTGGATACTCGACTTGGGCAAAAAAATTTCGGATAAATACCCGGTTATTTATTTCGGGTAGTCGGGTCGGTCAGGTCGAGTATTTTTAAACACCCCTAGTGTAGGGAACCGGCAACCCCACCCAACAGTTTATGTTATACGTACGTATTTATTACTTTCTCTGTGATCTTTTTTAAGTACTGCTTAGAGTAGTCCGTATGCAAGGTGTACTAAATCGGTTTCCATTCATTATTGATATTTATGTTTTCTAAAATATGTTCTTCATTTTGCGGTGTGTACGAGTACGAGGATGTTTCTGAACATGTGTTATAGGAACGACCGTACATGGTCTTAGAAAATAGAGGATCCCGAAATAGTTATTATTATTAATATCTTTATTTATGGTGGATATCCATATATTAAATGACATTTTAATGTACTTTATTATTAGGGTTTAATACCCATTAGAATTAGGGTTTCTATTTTATGCATATAAATATAGAGTTTGGAGAAAGCATTGTACACAACCCTACATTGATAATATAATACAAGTCTCTATTTGTCTCTCATCTTTGTTCTTATTTATTTTATTCACAACACGTTATTTGCACGATCTCGCTCAATAACCGTAGTTCTTGTCGGCAATTCCCGAAGAAAAGATTTCAACAAGATATTGGTGACTACATCTACTGTATATTCAACTTAACTTAAAAAATTTGGTATGTTTTCTTATTTATATATCGATATAGTAGTTAGTTAATCACTCTTATATTAAGGTCATTGTATTTTGATCTATTATTTGATTATTACTTCGTTCTAATATTCAATGACGTTTTGTTTGCACCGAGTTTATATATATAACTACAGGAACATTTATCGAGCCTTGAACGAAACTTACGAGATCAACTTAGTTTGAAAAACATGGTGTTATATAATGGTAGAATGACCAACCGCTACTTTAATGAAAGTGAAGGAAGTGGTGGACTGGATATGCCACTTGACAATGATGTTTTTCAAGTTTCACATGCTATATGCACCTCAACAATTTTTTCTTATTTACTTTTGCTTTTATATATATATATATATATATATATATATGAGATAAGATTTTATTATTATTTTTCTAAATTTGGCATTTTGATTTTTAAGGTTCACAAAACACTGTGACGAAAAGATGTGATTGTTTCATGGTTCGCTGAGGATGAATCAGGGTCCAGTGCGGTACTTCATTGGATTAAAAACTTCATTCAAAAGAAAAAGACTGAAGGCAAGTTTAATACCTATAATTTTTTTATTTGGCGCCTTGATTTTTAAGTCTGATAAGTGTTATATATATTGGTTGATCAATTATTCTTTAATAGTATGATTGTTATAAAGTTTATATTTGCTTGAAAGCAATAATTCTTCTGTGTCGAAAAACTCGACTATAGGCTTCTCCCAAGTTCAAGTTACGAAAATTCATCTTGATCCAATAATTTTTATGGGAGGCATTCTCCGAAGTGAATGCAAGCATGATGTTTATTCCATACGATTTGGATTTGTTTTATTCCCTGGAATGAATGCAAACATGATAATTTACTATATGGTTAGTGAATAAAACTCAGCTATGTGAATGCTTCAAATTAAATTGAAAATTTGTGGTTAGAGTATCATCGATGAGGATATGTTAGAAAAACATACTCCACTTTTCACGCAAATAATGTTGATATGTAGACACAATATCATAAAAAAGTTTTAAAGACCTAATGGCTCCCCTCTATTCCTTAAAGTGAATGCGACATTTTATAGTGGAAAGAATAAATGCCACATTAGCAATTGTGGTCGCAATTGAGGCCATGAACATAGACATGGACAAGATAATCATTTTAAAAATGCTTATAATCACCAAAAGTGGATTTATAAAAATGACAAGAATATATTAAGAAAGTGAAAATTTTATGCAATAGTACAAACAATTGATCTTGTACTTGTCGTATGGAATCATTATGGACATTTATCCACAATCATGAATGATAAAAGAAATGGCGAAAATAATTATCGCGTTATTGGTCCAACTTAATTGAATATTGTTGATTTTCTCATAACTCTTGAAGGGAATAATTCACCATTTATTTTATTTCCTTACAATCTCTAAAAAATAATTGATCTTTTAATTTATTTTACTTTATGTTAATTTGTTTTACATATTATTTATTTATATTTTTATATTATATATTTAAATATGTTAAAATATTTATTTATTATCCTTTGAAGAATATAGTTACTTCTAGAATATAATATGCAATAAATTGTGACGATTTATGCTTAGCAGACAGTGCAAATGCTCATATTATACTTAAGCATTAGAAATATTTTTTCCATTTAAATGCAAGGGAAAATGTGAGTAATATATCTCAAAGTACTAAAAATATCAATGCTCCAAAAGGGCAATAAATTATTGAGACATTATCTTTAATTGATAATCGTTTTGATATGTGCTACATTAAATATTTTTCATTTCTCGAAGTTAATGCAACAAAGCACACTTTGAAAGGTGCATAATTATGCATATTTTCTCATTTAAAATGCAAGGGAATAATGCGAATACTATATCCAAAAGTACTAATATCATAGAAGGCTCCAGAAGAGCAAATATGTTGCTACCAAATGAAACTCAATTCCATATTCACAATGCATCATACTCGCCAAAGTCGCAAATAGACTTATTGAATTTTAAAGATATTCACAGAAATGAATATCATATTGAGACTACTAGTCAAGGGGATGCTAACTATCTCCATATTATGAGTATAACCAAAGGTAATAAGAAAATTTTGAAAAAAATTAAAGGTAATGTCATACGGATTGTATTACACAATAATTAGTACAAATTGAAGCTCATGCTATTGTAAACAAAAAAAATTTACTGATAACTTTATTATTTGCATGACCGGTTAGGCCAACCCGATTCAATTATGATGTGAAAAATTATTAAAACTTCATGTGGTCATTCATTGAAGAACTGATAGATTCTTCAACGTAATATTTTTCATGTGATGCTTGCTCTCAAAGCAAATTAATTATTTGACCATCACAACTAAAATTAATTATGAATCTATTAATTTTTTGAAATAGATACAGGGTGGTATATGTGGGCCTATACACCTTTCTTATAGATTATCTAGATATTTTACGATTTTAATCGATGCATCGACTAGATGGTCATATGTATCCTTGTTATCAACCCACAACTTGACTTTTGTGAGGTTATTTGCTAGTTGATAAAATTATGAGCACATTTTCCAGATTACCTTATAAAGACAACCAGTCTTGATAATGCTGGTGACATGCCATTTTACATGCAGCATCAAGCTAACAAATTATCATAAGTTCTCCCCATTGCAAATAGTTTTTGGTCAAGAACCAAATATTTCTCATCTTAGATTTTTTGGTGTACGTTAATATTTTAATTGCTTCACCACAACGCACAAAGATGAGTCCTCAAAAGAGGTTGGGAATATATGTCGAATTTGAATTCCCCTTGATAATTAAATATCTCGAGCTTCTTATAGGGAATTTATTTACAGTTTGATTTGTTGACTGTCATTTTAACGATTTAGTTTTCTAACATTAGGGAGAAAATAATTAGCTGGGAAAAGAAATAAGTTGAAATAAATTATCATTCTCTCATTCTGATCCACATACTCAACAAATGTGAACTAGAAGTTCATAGGATAATTCATTTACAAAACTTATCAAATCAATTGCCAAATGCTTTTGCTGATCCTAAAAGAGTGATCACTTATACCAGCTATGATTGCTATGATTAAAAATTGATGTCCTGGAAGGACAAATTCTAGT
This sequence comes from Hibiscus mutabilis, assembly GCA_019671005.1. Lineage (NCBI taxonomy): Eukaryota > Viridiplantae > Streptophyta > Magnoliopsida > Malvales > Malvaceae > Hibiscus > Hibiscus mutabilis. The sequence continues at coordinate 56,238 of JAGYYJ010001905.1, forward strand.
TGCTAATGAGTCTAACTCACGCCTGAAGTGTGATAGACAAATAGGCTCCAAAAATAAAAATTCTCAAAAAAGAAAAAGAGCTATATCTTATGATGGCCCAATCGAGGAATCAACGAATTATGAAAATCATTAGAAGAGATTAAAAGGTCTCTAACAGAGACATTATACATGACTCATGTACCTGATAATAATGAGATCTCAATAAATTATGTCATGTATGGTAATAAGTGGAACTGAAATTAAATCGACGTCGATAATACATTTGCATGCAATATAGCACTAGAGATTTTGAATGATGATGTGGATCATTAACTATTGTCAATTGGACAATGTAAATTAAGAAATGTGTGGCCCAAATGGAAAGAGGAAATTAAGGCAAAACTAAAATCTCTTTCGAAAAGAAAAGCATTCTGGCCTATAGTTCGTACATCAGAATGTGTAAGCACGTGGATATAATGGGCCTTTGTGAGAAATAAAAATGAAAAAGAGGAAATCGCGAGATATAAAGCTCGTTTGGTTGCACAAGGATTCTCACAAAGACATAGAATCGATTATGCGGAAACATACTCTTTGATGGTGAATGCAACTACTTTTAGATTTTTTATTAGTCTGACAATAAAAAAACTTAGTTTTCGCCTAATGGATGTTGTTACATCCTATTTGAATGAGCCTCTTGATAATAACATTTACTTGAAACTTTCGAAAGGATTTAGATTGCAGAAGGAGTTAATTCAAGTTATCGAGAATATTATTCAATCAAATTGAACATATCTCTTCATGAATTAAAACAATTTTGGCACATGTTGTACAATCGCCTTAGTGAATACCTATCAGTGAAAGGCTATAAGAATAATTCAATTTCTCCGAGTATTTTTTATTAAGAGGTTTAACTTCGAATTTGTTATTGTTGTGTATGTTGATATCATTGGGGCTTATGAAGAGATCTCCTTGACAATAAAATTCTTGTGCATCAACTGACATACATAAAAAATGTTTAAAGAGATTTTACATGCATAACGCACATCCGTTGAGCACAAAGCAAGGTCGGAAAATAATTGCTATGCATCAGATCTTAATTGGTCTAGAAGTACTATCTAAGTGTTACGAGACCATTACCTTTAGATCTTTCAAAACTCGATGCCTCTCCAAATCATGTAAATAATTGTTATGCACGAGGCAAAACCGAAATATGTGTTTGGCTAAACATATCCAGATGACATGTGAATTGCTTTCACAAGATAAGATTCAAGCTATCTTGTGTAGAGATAATGCAAAATTTATATCTCAATCAAAAGATGAATACATCAAATGTAAAAAAACGAAACATATTTCTTCAAAGTTTCGTCCCCCATGATCTTCAGAAGAATAGTATTCGATGAATCATTCACTAAGAAATTTTTCCCCACATGGTTTTATTTTAGTAAGGTTTTAATTAGGCACATTATCTTCATAGATATCCAATGGAGAGTGTTATGAATATCTTTATTTATGGTGAATATCTATATATTAAATGAGACTTTAATGTACTTTATTATTAAGGTTTAATATCTATTGGAATTAAAGTTTTTATCTTATGCTTATAAATATAAAGTTTGGAGAAAGAAGTCTCTCTTTGTCTCTCATTTTTGTTCTTGTTATCTCTCTTGTCATTATTTATTTTATTCACAATAATTATAGACTATTATACTTATTTTTTTATTCAAAAGTCAACCTATCATTTTTAGTAAATTGTATAAACCCCTAAATCTTTAAACGGTCGTGTAAAAAGTAAGAAATTATCTTTTGAACCACATATGAAATGTTTAATGAATTTCATCTTTGAAGTATGCTACAGTTCTTACAAATTTTACTTTACTGCACCATTCTAACATTTTTCAACTGATTACAGTCGTCATTCGATTTAGATTTGGTTTCAGCAAAACAAAGTTTCATGCATTCCCGTTGCTAATAATCTGCTTAAAGTTACCAATGCAAGAAGGTATAATGAATTAAATTTGCTGTCAAAATGGACCGTATATGAATATAATTTACCCAGTCAATCACAGTAAAACACTTAAATCTGTAATTTTACAAGACACAGTAACAGAACAATGAAAATATCCTACAATTCTATTGTACATCAAGCAGCCGGTCGCGAGCTAGCTGTGTGGAATGAAAGTGTGAAGTTACCAATCCTTATATTATATACTACGCGAGCAGCAGACCGGTAAGCACAATTATAGGTAGAAGTAAAGCTACCATGATTCGTGTTTGATCCTGCAATGAACCATCATTGCTCATCTGCCCCGCGTTTACGAATTCAGTTCTTGCAGTGTTAAGATTTGTTGAGACGTTGACCGACATTGAACCTAATCATAATACACAATGTAGCAGATTCAGGGTCGATGTAAACTCGATGAAATAAAATGCATGCACACTGGTGATCCGAATATTAACATCATTATTAAAAATGTTCTTTAACATCCATCCTAGTGAAAGCGCCGATTGCACTCTAGATCATTGGATGCATCTAAATTCTAACGAAAAATGCTTATTTTCACACTTACAGTCATAGTTGGTCCATCCGATTCGTTGATTTGCCAAATCATAAACAACAATTTTGTCCTTCAAAACAAGATCTGCATCCAAAAAGAAAAGCGGAATGTTTATGGCTTGCTCCGTTCATAGTACAGGCAAAAATCATCCAGTAAAGTGATCAAAACACGCAAATTAGGGAATCTTATTAGATCTACAAATTACTGTCTCCGAACAAGTATATAACGCAATAGATTGAAACATTCTGTGCCGAGAAAATACCTCCTAAAATTGTTACCCCTTGACCCTGGATTTTCTGAAAGCCAATGCACCATGCAGTAGCACCACCCTGTAAACACCAAAGTCACCCATTTTTCATTCAGAAATTCGAGAAATAAAATAAAAACGACACTACACAGTATACAAGGAAGTTCATTCAGACTAAAACTTAATTTTACACATTGGTTAATGATTAGATTAAAGCAGTAAATAAAGAAAAGAAACAACAAAAAACATCAGGCAAGCAACACAAGGTCACGAAGCAGCATCTAATAGTTTTGTTCGAATGAAGAAACTAAGACAAACCCTCTACCATATAATAGAAAGAAAATAATACACAATAGATGTTAATCTATGTACGCATGTCCAAAGCTTTAACTCACCATAGAATTCTGCTGTACAAGATAGTCCTGGGGATTTAAAATCAAGGATGCACCACCAGCAAAGTTCAGACTAACTTGAGGGAATATGTCATTGACGCTGAACAGATTGTTAACATAATGTCAGTTACGTATACGAGTTACAATAATATTTGCGATCAACAGTCACTGAAATAAAATGAAATAATATCAGTGAGGAGTCAACCTGGAGGTTATTAAGTAGCATTGATTTCCTTTGGAAAGAATAGGGCGCACGGTTTGTGAAACAATGTTTGTGATCTGCAACAAGAGCATGGTTAACCATTAAACTGTGATGCCAGAAAGACAAGAATAGCAGACGAAAAGCATTTTTTTAGTGATGATCGATCCCCTTAATGATGTCCAAGTATCGGTAAAACCTAGGTTGAGACTTACAGCACTCATGAAAGCATCATAAGCTTCCTCAGCTAGGTATGCCAAAGTCGTCCCCGAATCAACTATTGTTCCTTGGTTGCTCGATGTTGAAAACACTGATGGGTTTATTGATAAAACTTGTCCACCAACTGAAATGCTCCGCAGATCAAGATTATAGTGAGGCCTGAAATTTTGTGGTGCAAGAATGACTAAGCAAATAGCCTATGAAGCTTTATATGTTCCGATGATAAACAATATTTATATGCAGGGACCACGAATCTTAATTATAGATATAAAACCAGAGTTACGAGTCCTGCTACGATGAGACAAAACAAGAAAGAGAAGGTATCAATCTCTTCCCAAGAAAAGAGCACATACTGTGATGGGACAAGTGGAGTATAAACGATATTTGGCTCCACGATCTCGCCAAAAACAAGTACACCACCACCACCGTTATTCCCATTCAAGCAGTGGGAAAACACTCTAGGTGTTACTCCCTGTGATGAAAGTTGAGATATTACAGACAAACTCTGCTGCCCAAACCCAAAGATTCCATCAACAGCTCTATCGGATTTTGTTAAGTCCCCGGTCTGCGACACGCTACACCTGTTTCACAATCCATGACCTTAAGTCAACAAATTCCACTTTCTAATCAAACAAAATCAAAACAACATGATTAGCATTTAGCATCGCAACAGGTTAGACTATAGCTCACCCGAACATAATAGGTGCCGTAGAATTAGTAGTCATAGATCCCTCGAGAATTGAATTAAAATGCAACAAATCTGCTACATAATAGCCCGATGTTCCACTACCGTCTCCATACTGAAATGTGTAACTGCACTGATTGCTCTGACTCGAACAGCTGGAATCCGATGATTGGAGACCTGCTCGACATCTTTGGTCCAAACATGGGACTAATGAAGCTGTGGATGAGCTTCCAGGATCATACAAATTAAGTTCAATCTGTAAGAAAAACATAGTTGCTCAACTGCTCAAGTCCTTTTCTTTCAATCAACTACACAACTGAGAAAAAACAATAAGAGCATATACAAGGAAAAGCGAATTTTACTTGAAGTCCACTAGTTCGAGGACAACCATTGCAGGAATTGCACCCTATCCATAAAACATCACTTCCGGTATCAATTTGAACATAAAATTCCCTTGGAGGAGAACCTAACTGTATTTTGGTATAATATAGCCTAACAAAAAAAGAACAAAATATATATAAAAAATCAGTAAATTAAAAGAAGAAATGAAAGCGAAAGTAGCAAAAGGCCAAAGCAAAATCAAAGGAAAAAAAGGGGGGAAACAATTTGTAAAATATAATTAATGAATTCTAAAGGAAAAAGGAAGGAAGACTAGTTAGAAGGAAAAGAAAAAGAAGACAGTAAACAACTTTACCAAAATGAAGAACAGAGAGAATCTAATGGAAAAAAACGATAAATTTCATTTAAATAGTAAATACCCAACATATATATTTTAAATTTTCAATCCAAATTTAGAAACAAACTCGAAAAGAAAATGAAATGAAAAACAAAACCCAAAAAAAAGGCAGTAAAGAAGTTTTATTTGAACTTATTTACCCAACGAGAAACGGATCATAGGTGCCTAGAACAGGAAAATCTACGACACCACCAGAGGAAGACTGCAGCAACCTTCCATGCCTGAGTCTATCACGTTCTCTGAGTTGACTCAGCTCGAGTTCATGACTCCCCAGAGGAATCCTTCTCTCCAGCTTCAAAGTTGAAGGAAACCCACCCATAACTAACGCAGCCTCAAAAAGAAAAGCTGCTATCATAATCCAGGCGTGAAAATCCGCCGCCATTTTCTACTTCCTTCTCTTACAAAATCTCCGTAGTAATATCTAATGCCTTTGTTCTTCTTTTAACAGAATTATTCGTCTCTAAGATAAAATAAAGATGGGAAATTTGAGAGAAAAAACAAGGGAATTGGGTTTTTGGTGGAGAACTAGAAAACAAGAAGGAAGATAATTCGGAGGCAAGGATTTAGGAGGAATGGGTTTGGGTTTGAGGACATAGAGCATATAGTTTGAAAGAGAGCTAGAAGGAAACGGCGACAGAAATTTTCAACATGGATTACGTTAATGTTGCTTCCTTATGTTTTTTTATTTGTTAAGAAATGTTTTTCATAAAGCATTCTTCACTATTATTATTTATTATAATTATAATGTTAAATAGGGTATATATTTGTGAAAAAGTAAGCTTCTGGCGTGTTTGGTTAAGAAAATTAAGTTGATTCGGCAGACTTATTCTTTTTTTTATAGAGTATTATTATTATTATTATTATTGGGTATATAATATTTTTATTAAAAAATTATTTTTAGAGCTATTACACTTTCCTTTTATTTTTGGATTTATTAAATATTTTACAGTTAAAAGTAAAGTTGGTTTGACTACATATTAACTTCAGACAAATAAATGAGAAGTTAACCAAATTATATGCCGATTTTTGACGCTACTTTAACAAAATTATTGGTTGCCCTATTGGTTTGATGAAAATTACAATAAGTCATGAAATAAAAAAAATAAAATTACACCGAACGTTGAAATAAAAAGCTCAACAACAATATCCTAACAATTATCCTTGTATACGTGCGAAAAAAATAAGCTTGTGGCGTGTTTGAAATTGTATTAAATGTTGTTGATTTTAAAAACTACATGGATTACGGCTAATGGTGGATACTTATATTTTTTTAATCATCAATATTTAAGTTATCGATTGATTAATTTAGATTGAGTACCGTAAATGTCTATTATATAATGACTCTTTTATCATAATGTGCTTCATTCATAATATTAGAAATCGAACCTCTAACACTACTTTAGAAATCTAATGCCTCATTTTACTAATGTTAAATTGGGTATATATAGACTGAATCAGGATTGGATGAAGCAGGATAAATGGTTAATTTTAAAATTAATAAAGACTTAACAAATATATAATTTAAAGTTTTAAAAATAAAAATTTAATTTAACAAATATTTAAAGTAATAAACGCTAAAAGTATTATTAGACAAAAAATTACTACATGCGTGAAAAAAGTAAGCTTTATGGCATGCTTGGATTAATGGATTTGTATCAAGTTCCTCGTCTTCTAGATACGTTGAATGTTATGTTCAAAAATATTGTTGATTGTCAATAACAACATTAAATTAGGGATGAGTCTATCACGCTCGACGAATACCGTTGAACACCACTAACATTGAACATTGTTGAACACCATTAAATTGTTTAATAAATATTAAAAATCTTAAGGACTCAACATATAATTATAAATTATTTAAAATAAAATTTTAATTAAATTATTTTCCATATATATATTATATTTTTATTTTTTTAATAATTGAATGAAATACCAATCTTAGCCAATTTAAAAAATAAAAACCTTAAACTTAAACTTAAACCCCTAAACCAAAATTATAAACCCTAAACCCTAAAATCGAATATTGAGATTCAAGGCCTCCAGATAACTTATTTATGCCCATCCTAAGATCATTCATGGCGGGATTTCGTACGTGATTTCTCCATTGTAGGCTTGAAGGAGGTTGAGACGAAGACGAATGTGATTACTGCAACAATGGAAAGCAGAGATTTTGTATGTGATTTCTCCATTGAAGAGATATGAAAGTGATAGTGCAGTTGAGTGGTATGAAGTTTATAAAAAATATCTAAAGAAATTAAACAGTAATTAAGCTAATATGTTCCTCCTTTGTAAAAAAAACAAAATAAAAAGTCAATCATGTAAGATGATTAAAGTCAAAATATCGAACGTGGTAGAATTTTCGTTAAATTAGTACTTATTGACTAGGTGAATTCTTGTTGAACAAGAAAAACAAAGAAAAATTAGGTAAATTTACATTTAATAAATAAAATTTAATAATATATATATTAAGTTCATATGCATTTGAATATCTTCATTTTACTGTGAATTTGTTTTTTTTTTGCCCTCTTAATTTTTTAAGACTTTGCTTTGATTAATTTGGACCGACTCGCATCGCACATCTGAATTTGATCGGTGAGTCTCGCAATGTGAATTTTTTACATACATAAGGCTTCAAACTTGAGACCTAGTTAAGTAATATTTTTTTTAACAATAGTTAAGTAATATTAAGTTGTTTACCACTTAGACCAACCCGTCGTTATTACCGATTTATTTTTAATTAAAGGTCTAAAACAAGATAGTCAATATGATATATGTGGACGTACTTTTTTGATGCAAAAAATAAATATTAGTATCAATAGATATATCATTTCAGGTTTATTATTATTTAAAAAATGTATATTATATATAATGTAAATATACCTTAATTACATGTTTATGAATATATTTATATAAAAATATGAATGAGTTAAGATTAACTTACATAATATAAAACTCAATTACTTTTACATTTTTGGACCGTTGGATGAAGGTAATAAATGACTAAGATTATTTTCTTATTTTTTTTTCTGTGATAATCTTCACATTTTTTACTGTTAATTTCAACATTCCATTTACCTTTATCCAATAGTTCAAAAAGATGTAAAACATTCAAGTTTTACATAGTGTAAGAGTATCCTATCTCTATATGAATTATCAATTAAGTTTGATAACTAAATTAAATGGTCATTTCTATATTAAAATGTAATTATATAAAAAATAATTAATAAGAAAAAAAATCCTAAAATATTAAAAATCTTGTCCAAATATAAGTCGGCTAAAACAACAACAATAATAGTAGATTCAAACGTATACCAACAATTTATATAAAAGCGTGTATATAAAAAAAGAGTTATTTCTTAGATAGCAATCTAAGATTATGATTTATGAGTCATAAAAGCTTTGTAAAGTCACATTACAAACAATTACAAGGGAAGTGAATTCCAATTAAATGAAGGAGAAATTGAACTATTATTATTTTATTGACCCTACCAACTCAAACTTTCTTCTTCTTTTTTATGAACAACTCAAACTTTCTTTTCCCACAACCTGTGGGACAATTATGCTTTTCAAGAATTGATTTTTTTTAATAAAAAAACTACCACTCATTTAAAAAAAAGAGAGACAATTTTCTCATTTTCTTTTTATCATTTGGTTAAAATTAATTTAAATTGTTAACTATCCATTAGTCTAATATAATGGAATGATGGGTCTCTTTAGGTAAAATTAGTGTTTTAAATTTTGACTTTATAAATGAAGTAAGTTGAGTTAGAATAATCACCTTGTAATAAATTTTTACAGTATTTAATTCTAATTAATCAACTAATAAATTGAACACGAATACTAATTTTTTTACCTTAAATTATAAGAACTTTGAATTATGCAATGCGCCTAGAGTATTGAGATAATGAATTAATGGAATAAAATCAATAACGAAATATGATGTTAGAAAAAAAAAGATCTATTTAGTTATTAAATTATAGGTCGATTTTTTTTAAATTTATTAATTAAATTATTAATCATAGAAAATTTGATCAATCAAGTCGTCACTAGTTAATTGTCAACGAAATTGTTAAAGTGAGAATTTTAAATTTTGTATAATAATATATTTGATCTAAGTGGTATACACATTCAATCAATTCGATCGTAAATCAAATTAATTCAATAAATTTGATCTTAATTCTATCTATTTGTTCCCCGCACTATTTCTTCAATCTTCACCCACTCATCTATCTCGTTTTTCCATCTCTATCTTTCCCTCCGAAGAACCCTAAACCCATAACCAAAATGGGTTTTTTCAAAGACCTTTATGTTACCCAAGGATAACTAGTTTGAGCAATCTATCATCATGTTAGGGACGGCGCGGATGGAAGCAGCGGCGATGTGCGTGAAGGTTTTAGTTCTAGTGTGAATGGTTGATTAGCATTTGAGCCGAAACAAGATGTTCTTTCTGCCGCCATTTATGTCACCGTCGATGACTTCACTGCAATATACTCCCTGAACGCCCAAACGACTCAGCTTTGTATCCTCTAGTATTTGTTGCATGGTATTAAATTACGGTTGTTGTCTCTGTTATGGTTGTACCGACTCTCCGTTTTCCTTCTTTCATTTCGTGTATAAGGCCTTCCATCTTCTAGTATTTGTTACATGATATTAAATTATGGTTGGAGACAATGCGAATGTTATTTATTTTTAAAAAATCACAAATATTGTAAGACTAAATAATGGATAATAACAATCACAATTTTAATGAATAATATATAAATAATATCATGCTAAAAAACATATAAATACTAATGAATAACTTATAATCATGAGGTTAATTGATCAATCGATGTCACACCAATATAATTGATTGTTAAATTTAAAAACATTTAAATGTTCTATTTATAAAGTTTTACATTTCGGACCATTTGAAAGTTTATTGACATATGATATGTTGCGGCGTTACACAATAAATTTATATCGTAAAAATTGTGATGCGGTTCATTTATTACGTTACGCTGATAACGGTGATCTTAAAAAGTATTATGATGTTATTGTTACAATGCGTTGCGGCGATAATTTAATACTATGACTCACTAACCTTTTCCTTCTCCAATTCTCCGATTTTCCTTCTCTCACTCTTTATATATATTCTTAACCTTTTGACAGTGTACATACATTGTGTAAATAAAGTGATTTGAACTCGTATATTCTAAGATGAATATCATTCGCTTTTTCACTGAGACACATGTTGAGTTCATATAATATTTTTTTTAAATAAACTATTTTGTTTATCAAAATAATCAAATTATGATTGCTTCCCTTGAAATGAATTTCATTTTAAGGCTTTGAAACGATCAAGTAATGGTCGCTTTAGTATTTGCCAAATGTTTCGTATATAAACCACGCGTTTTATTATAACATACCTATCAATTTATGAATTGAAGATGTCAAAGATGATAGATATCTTAGCCCATGGAATTTGTCAAATTCCGATATATAATAACATGATTGAATTTTGGATTTTTAACGAAGATTTTATTGCAAATATTTATCTATTACGTATATAAAAGTAAAATATGTGCTCAAGAAAAAGTAAGAATATGTTATTCTTAAAATTTGCCAAGTGGCTTTAGTCATAATGGTCAAGTTTCAGTTTTGACTTTCTATGATGCTTAAATTTAATATGAGAAAAACTTTAATATACAGTATGTGTAAATTTTAGTTTACACATACCTTTTAGTTTTAAGGGTTAGGGGTTTAGTTTAGGGTTTAGAGTTTAGGGGTTTGGGTTGTATGGTTTAGAATTTAAGGCCAGTGTTTATAATTTAGGATTTAGGGTTTGGGGTTTAGTTTTTAGGGTTTAGGTTTAATTTTGATTTATAGTAAAAATAGGCAGGCTTACACAGCCTGTGTATCAAATTTAAATCTATTTAATATTTAATCTTTATATTTTAATTTGATATAATTTAATTTTTCTACTTTTATAATTTTATCAGTTAATTACTACAAATAGTTAATATCATTGTATGGAGAGTTATGCAGCAATTCTATGTTTTTTGGACTCCAGATCAACTATTCTAAATCTGAAATATTTTCTTCTGGTGTGGCAAATGTTGAAATACAGGCCATTCGAGAAGCTCTGGGGATCAATCTTAGTAAGTTTTCTATTCGCTATTTAGGTATACCTCTAATTACTAGAAGACTTTTAATTGCAGACTGTGCTCCCCTCCTTGACACGATATCAACCAAGCTTCAAGTTTGGAAGGCTAGAAAGTTTTCTTATGCTGGCCGATGACAACTTATTCAGTATGTCCTTTATAGCATTCAACACTTTTGGAGCAGACAACTTACTTTACCCGATGTTGTAATTAAGCGTGTAAACCAGCTCTGTTTTAGGTTCTTTTGAAAGGGGGAAGATATGCCTATTAAAGGAGCTAGAATAAGCTGGGCAAAGATTTGCACCCTTAAATTTGAGGGGGACTTGGATTGCATGATTTAAAATCTTAGAATCAAGCATGTTCTTTATTTTTGATCCGTAGAATACTCCTCAACGATGGCTCTATTTGGATTGCTTGGATCCATAAATATGTACTTAGGGGTTTTTTTTGGCAGCATGTTTGTCCCCAACAGTGTAGTTGGACCTGGAAGAGCCTGATACATATGCGAGACAAGGCTGCTCTCGTTCCATACTTGTTAAGTGCAACCTTGAAGTCTGTCTCTTATCTTCGGAAAGTTATTCGGGTGTAAGAGGAGAAAGTTCTTTGGAAAAAGATTATATAGCATTCTGGACATGTCCCTAGAAGTTCCATGGTTGCTTGAATGACTACTCTAGATAAATTACCAATAAAAAATAAGCTTTTGGATTGAATGTTGATCCATTGTGTCCATTATATAAGAGAGAACAGGAAACTAGAGACCACCTATTCTTTCATTGTGATTTTTCGAGGCTAGTTTGGAAAGCTGTTTTGCACGCTTGTCAGGTTCGACGGACAGTATTTGGATGGGACCAGGAGTTAAGCTAGGTGTGCTGCTCCTTGAAGAGTAAAACACACCAGGCAATGATGTTGAAGCTGGCCTGGAACAACAACATTTATATGGTGTAGCGAGAAAGAAATAAAAGGTTTTTTCAGCATATTGAAAGCTCTGAAGATCTGATTATTAGACAGGTTAGAGAGATTGTTAAGTTGAAACTTAGAGGTAAAGTTAAACATAGTCAGCAATCGAGGCATTATAGCATTTGTTCTTCTTGAAATTTACTTGTATAATTTTTTGATTGAACTGCACATAGCCATAGCTTACTTGTACAGAGAAACTCTTGATATTTTTTTATTTGTTGGAATACATAGAGCAAAATTCATCTAAAAAATAGCTAATATCATTAATTGCCTCAAACCTCTTTAACTCGTTTTTTTCTCATTACCTCTTAGTTTTCAATTTTCTCTTTGATTAACCGGTGACAATACGAAATTTTGTGTTGGTTGCCGATCGTCGGTGTTCATTATCTCACTTGTTTTTTTATAATTTATTTTTTGAGTTTTTTAATTTTTAATAAGAATCAAAATTCTTGTGGCACGAGTTTCCTCTGCCTTTGTGGCATGCTTTTCAATGGCTTTTGTGGTTCGTTTCATCTATCGTTTGACACGATTTTAACATACCTTAATGGTCGTTTGGTGCTTGTATAGAGATTCTCACGGCGCTAATTTTTTGATTTGATTCTGTCGGTGGTCATGGAAAAGATTAATCCACACTCGTTTGATGGTTTATTAGCCAATGTAATCAAAACTGTGTAGCGAAGCAATCGACCTGATGATTTGGTTCGCTCATCACTCCTTTTTCATCTCGTAAAACATCTCTTTTGGCTAGAGACAATGAGATTCATGAAGGTTTCTGGGTTTTGATGGTATGCTAATATTCATGGAAGTGTTTGCTTTTCTTACATTTGTATGAGATTTTCAGTACTAGATTAGTCCTCCTTTTTTCTCTCTTTTTGATGCATTATATTTGTAAAATCTTTCATGGTTTTTAATAAAGTCCAATATCATTGTTCAAAAAAATTATTTAATTTTTTCTATAATCATTGATATTCAATTCACTAACCGATCAATGTGAATTAAGTACTATAAAGTTTTATATGAGACGACCCTGCCAACTCAATTTATTTTATTCACAACGTCAGGATACAAATCTTTAATCTTATTTATGAATTTAACATCTCATCTTTTTAGATCTTACTAAACTAATATTAAAAAAACACTCTTTTAACCCACACAGACAAAAATATATTTCAACACAATGTGTAATATTTATTTTATATACTTTTTCAAATATTAATACATAAATTTTTTTACTCATGATATTTTTATGCTACTCTCGAACAATCCGAATCCAGCCCCATCTCTAAAATTCGAAACAAGACTAGAGGTTGCGTTTTACTTTAAAGCAAGCATTTTTATTAAATTTGTCGTTAATGAATTAAATATATATCTGTCAACCAAATGAAGTCCAGCTCAATTTGATAGCATAATATATTTGCCTTGATTATATATTATAGATTATAGTATTTGGATTTTTGCCTTCTTGGGTTAATAAAACATAGAGAGAGACATCTTTGCACCAACTATTCATCATTAGTCGACAATGACAGAAATGTGCATGGAATTGGGACACTGAGAGACATAATTTTAAGGGTTGGATCAAATCCAGTTGAGCTGAGCCGAAAACCACCTTGTTTTTAATTATTTAATTTTAATCAATTATTTTAAGCTATAGGATTGTTTTTGGGAGCTGATTAAATTTTAGTTTAATTTACACTTCTTAAGATCAGAGATTCAAATGTGCTTAAATGTAAAAGAATTATGAGTTATTTAGTATTGTATAAAAAAATGAAATGTTGGAGACTTTGAGTAAAGGACTTATGCTCAACATCCATTGTAAGAGAACTGTCATCTACTCTACTAAAATAGAATGTGAGATTTTAGACTATACATTATCGAGTTAATTGCATTATAAGTTCTTAAATTATGATCTAGATTTTAATTGGTTATTAAATTTTAAGGTGTTTCAATTACATTTTAAAGTATTAATATCTTATCGATTATGTGATCTTTCTGTCATTTTTAAGGGCGTGCATATTTTAGCTTTATCTGAATTAACTAGCTGGACCATTTTTTTTTAAAAGTAAAGGGCCTCATTAAAACTTCCTCTAAACCTAAGTAGAGGAAAAATGTGCCTTTTTAATTTATTCGAATAAGAAGCGAGTCTTTACAACCAACCAGAAAACAAACCACAACTCAGATCAATAAGCTCTCAAAATCCCCTAATACAAATTCCTATGCTCACGTATCAACCTAACAAATCTCATAAATTTACTTACGCTGCAATCCAAACAAACTCTACCGCCCTTCCCACACCCTGTTTTGCCAACAAGTGTGCTTCATCATTCATTTCCTTGTATGCAAACGAAATTGTCCGGTATGGGTTAGCACAAAGGGCTCTGCATTGCGAAACTAAATCACCAAAGACTGAAGGGGGCTGACAAAGACTGGTTATCCATTTAACTGCTAATTGACTATCTGACTCGACGATCAACGGGCACCCCACATTCCATTTAGAAGCGATATACTTGACACGCTTTTAGGATAACAACCAATTCTGCACTCATCGGATCTGACAGAACAAAGGACGCTGAAAATTTAATTAAATAAGCCCCAAAATGGTCGCGCAAAATGCCACCAATTCCAGCTTCACCGAAACTACCCTTGACCGATGCGTCCACGTTAAACTTGAGAAAATCCAGAGGTGGACTAACCTAAGCAGTTGCAATCGGTCGACAAATCTGACTGTTAGAGACACTACATAAGTTTGGATTACGTACAAAGTCCATGATGGTAAAGTGAGACGCAGGCTACTTGCTCTTACACCAGAAATCAATTCTCAACAAAGCTAATTCTAATATAAGAAGCTCATTACATCATTTTTTATTGAATAACATCTCATTTCTGCAGAGCCAAATAGTCCACATTATCCCAAAAAACGCTAATCTCCAAACGGGCTTAACAGAGGCTTCTATAGGTGTAGCGATGTCCCTTTCGCTAAAAAAGATGTTTTTGTTTTGTTTTACTTTATTTTGATGATAATGTCTTCCGTAAAATTTTAGAAAAACCGTATTTTATTTAAAATGGAGTCGCCACCGGCCACTTAGGTAGGCCGAACACCGTAAAAAACCAGAGATTTAAAATTGATGGGTTCGGGAGTCGGTTACGGATGGGGAATGATTAGCACCCCACACTGCCCAAAATTGGTACTTTAATAATTACCGCTTTATTAATATTAGACTTTCCGGATTAATGTGACGATCAGATTAAAATTTGGTTATATGTGCGAGTAAATTTTAAAAGCCCCGTTATCCGAGAGTAAACACCCAACCACTATCACTACGCCTGATACTGGCTCTATTTACGCTCGGATAAAAGGGCACCGCATTATCAATTTATATATCCGAAATGCAACTTAAAATAAACATGACAGACATAAATAAATACAATGCAAAATATAAATAAATACTAATATAATAAAATATTAATCTAACATAAATAAAACGCTAATATAAAATATTCATAAATATTAATCTAACTTAAAAAAATTAATAATAATATTAATAGTGATCATGCTAAAATATGTGAACCAAATAAAAAAGAGAACTAGTAATTAAAATGCATGATGTGATAATAATGCATGATTCATACTAATATACATAAAAACAACGTGGAAATAGCAAGTTAAGGACTAAAATAATACAAAATGCATGGGCTAAAACGTGAAATGCATGAAACAACCTAAAATTAAATTCAAAGACTAGAATGCATAATCATTAAATGACATGGCAAAAACAAACATAAAATAGAACTAAAATGCAATAATGTTGAAACTTAAAGAAATAAACACAAAATAACGAAAATAATATGCTAAAATTAAATAACAAAATATAGTGACTGGATTAAAATGAAATGGAAATTAAAAGCTAAAAAACACGAAAAAGGACGAGGAAAAAAGAAAAAAACAAATTACAGGGACCAAAAGCGTGATTATACCCTGAACAGAAGTGAAAATGGGGAAAGAAAGCAGGGAGTGACATTGTAATTTGACCATTAAAATTGTGCGGATCCTTTCCGGGTTACGGGCGGGTCAGACACCAAAACGGTGTCATTTTGTTTGCACCAGTTTAAAACAAATTAAAAGGGTGATTTTCATTTCGAACAGGATAATAAAACCCCTAAAAATTCATTTCATCCTTTCTCTCAAGCAAAACGACGACAGTCACTCTTCACGTCCTCACGGCCGTTCATCGGCGATGGCCTCACGGCGAGGATCCGAGTGGCTCTCAACTGGTAAGCTTCGAGCCTCCCTCGTTTATTTTTTGATTCGAATTAGAAAAAAAAACAAACTTTAACCTTTAAAAACCCTTTTTATTGAATCTAAGAAGAAATCCTTACAATTTTTTTGGTTTGATATACCTGGATTACAAATTTCTCTCTGAAAACCCCCTCTCTCTATTTTTCAAATAAGAGAACCCCCCTTACAAATCTGATTTCTTGGGTTTATAACACCCATTTTACAATCCAAAATAACAACTACTCCTATTTTTTTATTATTGCAGATCTGTTGATGATTTTGACCGGATTTGGGCCGAATTTCGTGGGATTGATAAGGCAGGGGTATGGTTGTGGCAGGGGTATGGGTAGATGGTAGATTAGGTTAGGTTATTTTAGGGTTTTTGTGATTTGGTTTAGGGATGATATATTTTGGGATAATTTAGTTTAGGGTTTTGGTGGCCGGCGACAAGGAAGAACGACGGCGACGACGGCTTCGGCAGAGGAGGTGGCGGCTAGGGTTAATGGCATTAGGGTTAGAGTTTTGTTATTAGGGTTTTGAGCTTCTTGGGTCGGGTCATGGGCTTGGACCCGGGTCGGGTTTGTATGGGTAAGTGGGTTATTTGTTTGGGTCTGGTTAAGGGTCATTACAGTTGTCCCTCTTTGCTTGTTGTCGTGTAACGGCAATAGAGCAAAGACTAAAAATGACCCGTTTTGTCCGGTCTGGCTGAGCTTCTTCCATGTTGACGTATGTCTTTTTTCTTCGGTAGATCTTCTTTATCTTTGACGCATGTCTTCTTTCTTGTCTTGATTGATCCACCTTGTCACTCTTGGGAAGCAAAATTCTTCAAAATGGGGGGTATCTGTTGGGGAAGCAAAATGAGCGCAACTTGCTACATTATTGATAATAAGCTAATACCTAAAGAGAGTTCGACCCAGCTGTAACACCGGCGAAGAGGCAGGGTCTACAAAATTCGATCCAGCTGCAACACTGACGATGAGGCAAGACCGATAGATGAAAGTCATGATGTCTGATCCAGCTACAACTTTGACGAAAAGACAAGACCAGAAAACTGACAACTTCTTCCTTTTCTCTTTTTTTTTTCTTCTTTTTCTTCTTTGTTTTCTTCTTCTTTTGCTTTTTCTTTTCTACTTTTTTCCATTTTGCTATCTTTTTGTTCTTTTTTCATTTTTTTTCTTTTTTTTTTTAGATACAACATTGATAAAACTTGAAAGTTGGTAAATTTTGACCAAGCTACAACACCGACGAAGAGGCATGGTCTAAAGTTAGTAATGTTGATCCAGCTACGACACCGACGAAGATGCAGGATCAAGAGTTAGTGAATTTGGTCTAGCTACAACACCGACGAAGAGGCAAGACCGGAAGTTAGTGAATTAGGTTCAGCTACAACACCGACGGAGAGGCAGAACCGAAAGTTAGATTTGACCAAGCTACAACACCGACGAAGAGGCAAGGTCTGAAGATTTGATCCAGCTACGACACTGACGAAGAGGCAGGATCGGAGTGTTTTTTTATGTGTGATCAAGCTACGACTCTGACGAAGAGACATGATCGGAATTTGGTTGAAAGCTCATTTTGATTTTTTCTCTTTTTTCATCTTTTTTCTTTTTTCTTTTTCTTTTTTTTTCGGTTTTTTGTAACTTCTTTTTCTTTTTTTTTTCTTTCTTCTTTTTATTTTTTTCAAATTTTCTATTCTTTTTCTCTCTCTCTTTTTTTCTTTTTTTTTCTTTTTGTCTTTTTAATTCTTTTTTTTATTTTTTTTTTATTTTTGATCTTTTTCTTGTAACTAAAAAACAAATTCCAAGGAAAAGTTTGGTCTAGCTGCAACACCGTCGAAGAGGCAAGACCAGGAGAGGATTTGATCTGCTACACCACTGACGGAGAGACTAGATCAACAAAATGTGAGACCCGCTACACCACCGACGAAGAGGTAGGGACAAATGGAAAATCTGATCTGCAACACCACCAACGGAGGCAATATCTGATAGGATTTAATCTGCTACACCACTGCCGGAGAGACTAGATCAGCAAAATGTGAGACCCGCTACACCACTGCCGGAAAGGCAGAATCCGAATAGAAAATCTGATCTGCAACACCACTGACGGAGGCAAGATCTGGATAGGATTTGATCTGTTACACCACTGCCGGAGAGACTATATCAGCAAAATGTGAGACCCGCTACACCACCGACGAAGAGGTAGGGCCGAATGGAAAATCTGATCTACAACACCACCGACGGAGGCAAGATCTGGATAGGATTTGATCTGCTACACCATTACCGGAGAGACTAGATCAGCAAAATGTGAGACCCGCTACACCACTGACGGAGAGGCAGGATCCGAATAAAAAATTTGATCTGCAACACCACCGATGGAGGCAAGATCTGGATAGGATTTGATCTGCTACACCACTACCGGAGAGACTATATCAGCAAAATGTGAGACCCGCTACACCATTGACAGAGAGACAAGACCGAATGGAAAATCTGATCTGTAACACCACCGACAGAGGCAATATCTGGATAGGATTTGATCAGCTACACCACTGCCGGAGAGACTAGATCAGCAAAATGTGAGACCCGCTACACCATTGACGGAGAGACAGGACCGAATGGAAAGTCTGATCTGCAACACCACCGACGGAGGCAAGATCTACATTAAGTTGGCGTACCACCACTGACGGAGGCATGATTTGTAAGATGTTGGATGACTGCGCCACTGACAGCGAGACAATGTCTGGAAAAATTTACGCTGCTTTTCTATCGACAGAGGGCAGGGTCTGAAAAGAATTTCTATTGGCAATAGTAGAAATCTGGATAATGTTGACGTCCGTCACACCATCGTCAGAGGAATAAAGTCCTACAAAAGAAAAAAAAATATTGGTCAGTAATTGTCAAAGATTTTGTCGCTGATACCTTTTATTTTGGGTGTTTCAACATCTTCTTCGTGTTTGGCCTCCTTCAAGACTAGGGTTGGCCCTCTTGTCATTGCCCCCATGTTGAGGGTACTCAGTCTTTTCCGTAGACCTGTTATGTACAAGCAAGATTGCATGAATGTATATAATTTTATGTCTAAATGCATGTGTCTACCCTAAATGCATGGTGATTTTGGTGTATGCACTTAATCTAAATGTATGACGTATGCAAAAATGATTCCATGCAAGATAAATGCAACTACATGCATGAATGTGACATTATTTTTTTTGATCCTCAAAAGGATGCCCCTGACTCCTCACAGGTCCCGTCAGGATCTTGGATTTTTCATGCAGAGGTGCCCCGACTTTGTCCTGGGTTCGATCAACTTTCATCTGAGTGGATGCCCCAAAATTTTGTTCGTTCTTATGCTATTGTCTGCAACTGCTCTTGAATTTGACACTTTGAGTGTAGATTCTGTTGCCCCCTAAGTTGGGTTCATAAATTGTGTTGGTTCATGGTAGCTCATTATTTTTTGGATTAGGTGCAGTTTTGCAGACTGTGGTCAATGATGCAAGAGTTTGACTCGGCAATGAAGGCTGGACCTTGGCAAATAATGCCCCTAGACTGAGGCCCTGTTAGAGGCATAATGTTTGTAAAAGATGTGGGGGTGCTTTTGGACACGCCCCAAGACCAAACTTTTGTAAGAGGCTTTGTAAGGTGCTAGATCGACCAACTTCGTTGTATTTAATGGGGCAACCCGAGGACCGACTTTAAAATTTTCAAAATGTATGCATGTAAATGTGAGGTGCATGTCATAGATGCGAAAGTATTGATTCAAAAATGGTTCTCGTGGCTCAACTTTCCGAACTCACGGGATTCATTTGCAACTTTGAATATTGCCTCGATATCTAGAGTACTAGATTTTATCCCGATGATAATTTTCTTAAATTGAGAACCAGTCGTGAATCAGCATTTCATGCTGGTAAAATGCAAAAATTAAAGTGTTATGATATGTCATGCAGTGAATGCCAAAATGAACAGATATGATGTGATCACAAAAATGGGTCACTTTGAAATTAGAATACTCAAATGAATAAATTAAAATAGGGTAAAAATGAAAGATTTCTGCTCGGGCAAACCACTTGAACCAACACCTTCATGGCATGCAATGTTAATGCAATGTTGTATGCAAAAAGGGCAAAACAAAAAAAGAAAACGAGTCAGTACCGAATAAAATAAATAAACAAATAAAAGGGCAAAACAAACAAAACAGCCCTATTTACATCTCGTCTAAAACACCTAGGTTGTTCCCATGGATCTAAAAGGGTGGGTTTCTATATGTTCTCCACATGCAGTTTTGGTGCTAAGAGGTACCTAAATTGTCCTTGCTGTCCCCTACTAAGAGTAGCAAGGCCCCCGATCATCACCCATTATAGGCTCCTTTCAACCGGGTTCAATTCAGGGGGACCCATTCGCTTATGCCTGCATAAAAGGAACGATATCCTTACGAAAGCATAAGATACTCGAGCCCGAAGGTACTTGCTAGGCCTACACTGAGGAACGATATCCTCACGAAAGCATTAGCGTTTCCCCTCACTTAAAAGGACGGGTTTATATGCCAAATTTTAAATACGTAAAAATAAACGCACAATTATAACCAAATTTTAACTTAATCGTCATTTTAATCCGGAACTTCTAATATTACTAAAGCAGTAATTATTTGAAAAAAGCTCGACTCTCATTTGTTTTTGAAAACAAAAATGTCCCCAGCAGAGTCGCCATCTGTAGCGATGCCCCTTTCGCTAAAAAAGGTGTTTTTGTTTTGTTTTACTTTATTTTGATGATAATGTCTTCCGTGGGATTTTAGAAAAACCGTATTTTATTTAAAATGGAGTCGCCACCGGCCACTTAGGTAGGCCAGACACCATAAAAAACATAGATTTAAAATTGATGGGTTCGGGAGTCGGTTACGGATGGGGAAGGATTAGCACTCCCACACCGCCCAAAATTGGTACTTTAATAATTACCGCTTTATTAATATTAGACTTTCCGGATTAATGTGACGATCAAATTAAAATTCGATTATATGTGCGAGTAAATTTTAAAAGCCCCGTTATCCGAGAGTAAACGCCCAACCACTATCACTATGCCTGATACTGGCCCCATTTACGCTCGGATAAAAGGGCACCGCATTGACAATTTATATATCTGAAATGCAACTTAAAATAAACATGGCAGACATAAATAAATACAATGCAAAATATAAATAAATACAAACATAATAAAATATTAATCTAACATAAATAAAACGCTAATATGAAATATTCATAAATATTAATCTAACTTAAAAAAATTAATAATAATATTAATAGTAATCATGCTAGAATATGTGAACCAAATAAAAAAGAGAACTAGTAATTAAAATGCATGATGTGATAATAATGCATGATTCATACTAATATACATAAAAACAACGTGGAAATAGCAAGTTAAGGACTAAAATAATACAAAATGCATGGGCTAAAACGTGAAATGCATGAAACAACCTAAAATTAAATTTAAAGACTAGAATGCATAATCATTAAATGACATGGCAAAAACAAACATAAAATAGGACTAAAATGCAACAATGTTGAAACTTAAAGAAATAAACACAAAATAACGAAAATAATATGCTAAAATTAAATAACAAAATATAGTGACTGAGTTAAAATGAAATGGAAATTAAAAGCTAAAAAAGCACGAAAAATGACGAGGAAAAAAGAAAAAAACAAATTACAGGGACCAAAAGCGTGATTATACCCTGGACAAAAGTGAAAACGAGGAAAGAAAGCAGGGACTGATATTGTAATTTGACCATTAAAATTGTGCGGATCCTTCCCGGGTTACGGGTCACCGCGCGGGTCAGACACCAAAACGGTGTCGTTTTGTTTGCACCAGTTTAAAACAAATTAAAAGGGTGATTTTCATTTCGAACAGGATAATAAAACCCCTAAAAAATTCATTTCATCCTTTCTCTCAAGCAAAACGATGACAGCCACTCTTCACGTCCTCACGGCCGTTCATCGGCGATGGCCTCACGGCGAGGATCCGAACGGCTCTCAACCGGTAAGCTTCGAGCCTCCCTCATTTATTTTTTGATTCGAATTAGAAAAAAACAAACTTTAACCTTTAAAAACCTTTTTTATTGAATCTAAGAAGAAATCCTTACAAATTTTTTTGGTTTGATATCCCTGGATTACAAATTTCTCTCTGAAAACCCCCTCTCTCTATTTTTCGAATCAGATAACCCCCTTACAAATATGATTTCCTGGGTTTATAACACCCATTCTACAATCCAAAATAACAACTACTCCTATTATTTTATTATTACAGATCTGTTGATGATTTTGACCGGATTTGGGACGGATTTTGTGGGATTGATAAGGCAAGGGTATGGTTGTGGCAGGGGTATTGGTAGATGGCAGATTAGGTTATGTTATTTTAGGGTTTTGGTGATTTGGTTTAGGGATGATATATTTGGGGATAATTTAGTTTAGGGTTTTGGTGGCCGGCGGCAAGGAAGAACGACGGCGGCGGCGGCGGCTTCGGCAGAGAAGGTGGCGGCTAGGGTTAATGGCATTAGGGTTTTGTTATTAGGGTTTTGAGCTTTTTGGGTCGGGTCATGGGCTTGAACTCAGGTCGGGTTTGTATGGGTAAGTGGATTATTTGTTTGGGTCTGGTTAAGGGTCATTACAATAGGTTGATTCTCCCACAGTAAGATTAACTATTTCAGATCTCCATGCATAATGATCCCGACCTTCTAAATGCAAAACCAACGCTGCCAAACTTCTCAAGAAATATCACACTGACAGAATAAGTGATTAACCGACTCAGGTGATTTTGAACAAAGCACGCAAGCATTAAAATTTTGAAATGATACGCCGCGTTTGACAAGTTCTACATCAGTTGGGATTCTACCTTGTACAACTTTCCAAAGAAATGCTTCCACCTTTGGTGGGGCAAGATTCGGCCAAATATATTTCCACACGATATCGGCATTGACCCCACTAGCAGACTCCAATTCACAAAGTGCTCTAGGCTTGTACATCCCACTAGAATCACCATTCCACTTAAGGCCATCGGTAGAACCTGCACCTATTGCAGCTCTGTCCAAACACTTTAAAAAAGTATCCCACATCTCTGTCTCCCACTGAAATAAGGGACGTTTAAGAACAATTTTCCAAACCCATGAACCAGAAGCCTTAGACCCAAACTCCTTGACCTTGCCCGACTTGAGAACGGCAGCACCATATATTCTCAGGAATACATTTTAAGAGCTTGAAATTTAGTCCAATGGTCTTTCCAGAAATTAATCCTACTGTCATCCCCGAGAACAAACCTTAAATTTTTTTTGTGAAGCTATCCTCGGGATTGCCCAGGGGATTAATTATGTTCTTCCACATCCACGAAACCTTCCTATTAGAGATCCTACTTATAGTCATACCCATACTTGGCATCTATTACTTTTTGCCAAAGATTCCTTGGCTCATTACTATTCCTCCTCCATACCCATTTATTAAGGAGCGAACGATTCTTCACTTTCATGTCAAAGAAGCCTAATTCACCAAAAGTCTTAGGCCTGTTGAAAGCCACTTAAATTTATTTCTCGAACCAATTGATTACAATCCGAACAAAGACACAATTACTTGCTGCTGCGAGTTACTCACCAAAACACCACATTTGCACACACACTCTATCACAATTCACACTCCTTTTCTTTTTGTACACTCACAAGCTACAACCAACCCCTATTTATAGTAGTCTTAACCGACTTAAAGAAGGATCTAGCAATACTTAAATATTATTAAATTAGTCCTAGATTTTTCTAGTTATTGTCGGTGCTTCTAGCTAATTCCATATGCTTTCTTGATTAGCATGGTTTGCTGCCACTTGTTTGCTTCCCCAATCTTCTTGAATTTTATCCATTTGTCGCATGCTTTCTCCTATATGATTCTAGATTGTTTCTTGCTTTAGGTATTTCTGGTTTAAATCAAGTTTGATTTCTAACGCTCCCCCTCAAACTTGATTTTTTTTCATACCGAGCTTTTCTTTAAATCGATGAAATATGTCTGCTTTCAACGGCTTCGTAAATATATCTGCTGATTGATCTTTTGTCTTGCAATAAACTAGCTCCACATTTTTGTTCTTCACCTGCTCTCATATAAAGTGATATTTTGTATCGATATGTTTGCTTCGGCTATGGGAGATAGGATTCTTTGCAAGAGATATAGTGGATTTGTTGTCAACATATATTGTAGTTGGCCCTTCTTGTGCAAAATTTAGTTCATCCAGAATATTCTTCAACCAAATTACTTGACAAGTGCATGCTGCAGTGGCTATGTATTCTGCTTCACATGTTGAAAGAGCTATTGTTTGTTGCTTCTTTGATGACCATGAAAATATTGCAGAGCTAATATGGAATAGATACCCATATGTGCTTTTCCGATCATCAATGTCTCACCTGTAATCACTATCAGAGTAGCTGACTAACTTTGAATTTTGTGAATGTGTGTAGAATAAACCATGATCCAACGTACCTTTGACATATCTCAAAATTCTTTTTGCTACAATCCAGTGATCTTGTTTTGGTTTCTCTATGAATCTGCTTACCAGTCCTACAACATATGTTATGTCTGGTCGTGTGATAGTTAGATACCTTAAACTTCTAACGATGCTTTTGAACAACGTTGAATTCACCAACTCTCTTGTTGAATCAACACTTAATTTCATGTTTGTTTCTGCTGGAGTGGCTATCGGCTTGCAATCTTTAATTCCGAATTTGATTAAGATTTGTTTTGCGTACTTCTTTTGAGATAAGAAAATTCATTCTTCCACTTGTTTTACCTCAACTCCAAGAAAGTATGACATCTCGCCAATATCTGTCATTTCAAATTCTTTAGTTATAGCTTTCTTGAAATCTTGAAACATACCTGGGTTATTTTCGGTGAAGATCATGTCATCCACATATAAGCACACAATCATGATATCATCGTCTTTATTTTTCTTTGTATATAAGGTATGTTCATATGGACTTTTTATGAACCCATTCTCCTGGAAATATTCATCTATTCTTGTATTCCATTCTCTTGGTGCTTGCTTCAATCCATATAAGGCTTTCTTCAAACGATAGACTTTATCTTCATGGCCTTGTTTAATGTACCCAGGTGGTTGCTCGATATAGGCTTCTTCTTCTAGGTAGCCATTTAGAAATGCCGACTTCACATCCATTTGATAAATCTTCCATTTGTTTTGTGCTGCAACTGTTGTGAGAAGTCTGACAGTGTCGATCCTTGCTAATGGAGCGAATACTTCATCATAGTCTATTCCTTGTCTTTGCTTGTAGCCTTTGGCAACTAGTCTCGCCTTGTATTTCTCTATTTTTCCTTCCTTATTTGTCTTCGTCTTGTACACCCACTTGACTCCAATTGGATTATGTCCTTTTGGTAGGCTTGTGAGCTCTCACGTATCATTTTTCTATCGATGCAATTTCTTCATTCATGGCATTCTTTCACTTGTAGATCTTCAAACTTCAGTCAGTTGTACTTCAAGATTCTCTGTTATGCTGCTGCTTGATGAAGATGGTTCAGTTGGATTTTATTGAGGAATTTGATCATCACCTTGTTCATCTTGATTGATGAAGTCATCATCGTCTTTATCTTTGTTAAAAATAGTTCTTCAACTTTCTTTTCTTCTGTGCTCCATCTCCAGTGTTCTGTTTCATCAAACTCAACATCTCTTGAGATTATCAACTTCTTAGTAAGAGGATTGTAGAGTCTATAAGCTTTACTTCGTTCATCATCGCCGATGAAAATGCATTTCTCTCTTCTGTCATCGAGCTTCTTTCTTATTTGCTCAGATACATGGGTATATGCGATGCATCCAAAAAATTTTAGGTGGCCAATTCCTGGTTTTTTACCGCTTCATGCTTCATTCGACGTCATGTTCCTCACACTCTTTGTTAGACAACGATTCAACAGGTAAACTGCACATCGAACTGCTTCAACCTAAAAATTTCTTGGTAGATGCTTACCTTTTACCATGTTTCTTGCCATGTCGAGAATGGTGCGGTTCTTTCTTTCTGCAACTCCATTTTGTTTAGGCGTATATCGAACTGTCAACTAATGAATGATACCATGCTCCTTGCAAAAATCTTCAAATAACTTTAATGTATACTCGCCTCCTCTATCAGATCTAAGTATCTTTAAGTATTGGCCGCTTTGCTTTTCCACCATTGCTTTGAATTCTTTAAATTTATCCAATGCTTCTGACTTTTGTTTAATAAAATATACCTAGCATTTTCTGCTATAATCGTCAATAAAGGTTAGGTAGTACCTATTTCCTCCAAGTTATTGTATGTCAAACGGGCCAGCTATGTCAGTGTGGACTATCTCCAATGGTCTTCTAGCTCTTCAAGATTTTCCAACTTCAAAGCTTTGTCTGTGTTGTTTTCCTTTGATGCAGGCCTCGTACAATTGATTTAGAGGTTTGATTTTCGGCAATCCATTCACCATATTTGCTTTTGACAATAACTTCAGGCAAAAAACTCCAAGATGCCCATACCTCAAATGCCACAGCCACGAATCGTCCTTGATTGCAGTCTTCATGCACTTTACTTCTCCTGACTTGACGTCAGTAGTGAATAGACGATTCCGCGTCATATTGACTTGGACAACCAATTCTCTATTTTTATTCTTGATAGAAAGCGAGCGATTTTTCATATGTACTTCATATCCTTTTTCTAGAAGTAGACCAAGACTGATGATGTTGCTTTTCATAGCTAGTACATAATAAACATCTGATATATATTTTTTTCTCCATTTTCTGCGTAATCATAACTTTACCTTTGCCTTTGACCTCTGTGTACGAGTTGTCACCAAAAGTTACTCGTCCATGAATTGTTTCATCTATCGCCACAAAAAACTCCTTTCGACCACACATATGATTACTGGCACAATTATCGAGATACCTTTGATTCATCATTTCCTTTATGAGTGAGGAATACATGAGATTTTTCGGTATTTTCTTCTTCAGCTTTTGCTACATTAATTCTTTTTTCATACTTTGGAGTTGATCTACACTCGTAACTATAATGACCATATTTATTACAATTATAACATTATACCTGAGATGTATCTCTTTGTTAATATCGGCCTTTGGCTTGTCATCTATATCATTGTCCACGACTTGGTGATTGGTAATTTTCATTTGCTTGATTTCTACCATATGAACGACTGCCACGTCCACGTGTTCCTCTTCCATGATATCCACCATAGTTTCTTTTACCTCGTGTCTAGTTGATGCTCGTTCCACCTTCGTTGACGTGCAACTTACTTTGTAAGACTTGCTCCAAAATTTCTGTTTCTTCATTTAGCTTCTTTTTTTGCTCATAGGCTTGAAGCGATCCCACAAGCTCATCGATAGTCATTTGAGTTAAATTCTTTGATTCTTCAATTGCAACGACCACATAATCAAATTTTTGTATCAACGATCGTAAAATTTTTTCCATCACTCTGACCTCGCCGAGTGCTTCGCCATTTCTTTTTATTTCATTTGCTACAGCTTTCACACGGTTAACATAGTCATCTATACTTTTCGTGTTTTTCATTTTTAGCATTTCAAACTCGGCTCTGAGTGATTGTAAACATGCCTTTTTTGCTTTCTCAACTCCTTTGAGTGATTTTTGCAAAGTTTCCCATGCTTCTTTCGATGTTGTTACTTCTGTAATTTTTTCAAAGTTAGATTCGTCTATCGCTTGAAAAATGTAGTATAACGCCCTTTGGTCCTTTTTACGAGCATCTCTTAGTGCTCTCTTCTCTTTATTGGTTAGAGTCGCTTCTGCTGCTGTATTTTTAAGCTCAACATATTCTTTTACGACGATGTCCCAACAATCTTGCGAACCGAGTAGCGCCTTCATCTGAATACTCTAGTTGCCATAATTCGTCTTTGTCAATCTCGAGATTTGTGGCTAGATCATGTGTTCTACTTTCTCGTGATATGAACTCAAACTCGAACTCGAACTTGGCTCGGATACCACTTGTTGGAAGCGAGAAAGTGGGCACTTAAATTTATTTCTTGAACCAATTGATTACAATCCTAACAAAGACACAATTACTTGCCGCTGCAAGTTACTCACCAAAACACCACACTTGCGCACACACACTCTAGCACGATTCACTCTTTTTCTTTTTGTACACTCACAAGCTACAACCAACCCCTATTTATAGTAGTCTTAACCGACCTAAAGAAGGATCTAGCAATACTTAAATATTATTAAATTAGTCCTAGATTTTTCTAGTTATTGTCGGTGCTTCTAGCTAATTCCATATGCTTTCTTGATTAGCATGGTTTGCTGCCACTTGTTTGCTTCCCCAATCTTCTTGAATTTTCTCCATTTGTCGCATGCTTTCTCCCATATGATTCTAGATTGTTTCTTGCTTTAGGTATTTTTGGTTTAAATCAAGTTTGATTTCTAACAAGGCCTACAAAGGTTCTCCCATTTGATCTAATGGATTGCCCGGGATGAGTTAGGGCCCCAAAGGAAGTTAGCAATACATTTGTTGAGAGTACCAGCAACACCACAAGGTAACTGAAATAAAGCAAGAAAATAGACTGGCATATTACTTAAAACGATCTTAACCAGAGTTATACGTCCTCCAAAAGACAAGAACTTGCCTTTCTACCCTTTGAACCTCGATCAGAAACTATCAATAATTGGTTGCCATATGATCGTCAAATTGCGAGGGTAACCCAATGGTAAACCCAAATATGAAGTAGGTAAGAAATCTGAACTACATTTAATCAAACATGCCCACTTTCTGATCACTTCATCCTCCACGTTAATGCCATATAGCTTCGTTTTAGTAATATTGAGCCAAAGACCAGACGCCACTTCAAAGACTCGTAAGATTCTTTTAAAGTTCAACACGTTCTCAAGGTTTGTCTTCTCAAACAAGATTAGGTCGACTGCATATGTTATATAATGAAGCCGTTTGAACCTACTTCCACACCTTTAATCAACTCCAGCCCCACAACTTTATGAATAATTACACTCAAAGCTTCGCCGACAATATTAAAGAGAAATGGCAACAATAGACAACCCTGCCTCAACCCTCTCGTGATGAAAAATCTATTGGACGGCATACCATTAATCAATACTGAAATCGAGGCCGATGACAAACAAACATTGATCCACCGCCATTTAAGACCGAATCCTATATTTTGCAAAACTAAATCCAGAAAGGCCCAATCCACAGTGTCATATGCCTTTCTGAAATCCGCCTTGAATACAACCGCCTCACGCTTGTTGCGCCTGATGTCATCTATAACCTCATTGGTAATAAGGGAGCAATCTGCGATTTGTTTCCCCGAGATGAAAGCAAATTGATTTTCCGCAATGATCTCATTGATACAACACGACAGTCTCTTCGATAGAACTCTCGCCAATATCTTATATAGGCTGTTCACCGACGAGATGGGTTTATAATCATCTATGGATCTTGGATTAAAGATTTTTGAGGAATTCAGTTATTAGTTAAATTGATTCGAAATCGATTAATTAACCAAGATTTTAATATATAACCAATATATGAAAGAGAAGATGGGTTGGAGATGGGAGTCATTAATGATTGGTGGGCTTTCTATACTGAAAACAATATATGCTTTCATGGGCTCCTAACCCTTATGGACTCAAGAATCTTAAAGTTGCAAATTAACTAGAGGTGGCAAATTGACTCGAGATTCGAGACTCAAAACGATTTTATTCGATCCGAGATTTGATATCGACTCGAACATGATGATTCGAGCTTGATCCGAAACTCGAAATCGACCCAATTTTTAGTTGAACCGATATGGACCCGATCCAATTTTTAACCGAACCGAATGAACCCGAACCGATTTTTAACCGAACCGAATGGACTCGAACCGATTTCACCCGAACCGAAAGCAACCCAAACCGAAGGCAAACCGAAATATAGAAAAGATATTAAAAGAAATAAAGAAAGATTTCATATGAATTGTCTCACAACTCACCAAAAAGTCAAATATATTGGCTTTATAAAGCTATATATGGGTGTAAAAAACTGATCCGGCCTGAAAATCCGACTAAAACATATCGATCTCCTATTGAACCGATCTTGACTCGACTCGAAATCAATCGAACTGAAAATACCCGACCTGACATCAATCGACCTAAAAAGCAATCGAACCGACGTGACCTGACCCGACCCGATACCAGACCCGAATCACTATAGACCCAAATTAAAACCAAACCAGATCAGATCTGACCCGAACCCGAATATAGTCAAAACTGAACCTGACTCGAACGACTCGTCTGCCACCTCTAAAATTAACTATTCATAAACGGTCAAACCGGAACTAATTAAATTAGAAAATTTTACGAGTTTAAACACTTTTGAATTCATAATTTATAATTTACTATAACAACATATCGATTTATTGTCGAGAATTGAATAGTATAACTTAAAAAGATCTTTTATTCACATCGAATACAAAAATAAATTCCTGGTCCAATCAAAAGAATTCTCTTCCTTTATTTATATATTCTTCTTCATTCTATCGTTGGGAATGAAATATTATCATTTGTAGAACAAAAATCTTATTTTCCTTTTTGGTGTTTTTTTATGCCCTAACACTAATAATTAAATTTTAAATCATAACCCTAAATTTTAAATTCTAAATCTTAAACCTTAAAAATATACCTTACCCCAAATTTCATAAACTATAATCATACACTATAATCCTAAACTCAAAACCTAAATATTTAGTGAGAGCAATTGATTATTTTTTTAATTGTATTCGCCCGAACTGACGGGGCTCGAACCCGCTTCCGCCTTACCCGTTTTGAACCACCACGGTCCACGGCCATCCATAATTCATCCGGTGCTCACCATCTCCCCATTCTGCAACATCATAATGAAACTGGTTCCACGTTTTGTTTTTAAGACAATGATCCATTTACCAAAGTTTTTATGAGATGCTTTGAAGATGGGCTGTCACTAAACATGCAAAAAAAAAAAAAAGGAATCAATTGAGTGGACGTTATTATATTGACCCACCGGGGACTACCACTTCTGGAGTTTGGGGCCAAAAGGAATCGATTCAGCTGAAATTATTACATCCGTTTCGGATGCTTTAGCTGTTGGATTGACATGGCAAGACGGATAGGTTCCCAATAATAACCAACGATGCCTGCAAATATCTTGCAAACGCCGCCCACTTCATTTCCATCACAGCCACCACATACGACAATAACCTAAAATCTCTCTGTGTTTTTAGGGTCGAACAAAAAGTTGGTTAAACTGATTTAACCGATTTTTTTAGTTTAAACGGGTAATTCGATTCGGTTTTGAATACTTAAATCGAATAAACGATTAATAACACGTATGCATTTGACTAATTAAGTCTTAGTATGAAATGATTCATTCCAATTATTTAATCAACATGTTTACTTTAACAATGATTATTTTTATTTTATATATATATAATATTAAAAACGAAAAAAAGTATAAAGCAGTTTATTCGGTTATTTTGGTTCGATTAAGAAGAAATTTGGTTCTATTATTTTATTTAGTTCATTTTATTTGCATTTTATAAGTAAATCAGTTATTTGGTTATTAATATATAAAACCCGAACCAACCAAACAACCGAATGTACACATCTATGTGTCTGTCGCATTGTGCAGTTGTAAGCATCGCAATTGTAAGCATACATAAACCCCATCAAAGATTTGAGCTTTAAAATTAAAGATGAATATATATATACATATACCGACACTGATATTTTTATTTAATTTATTTTTAAGTGAAATTATAATTTGTCCTCTTATTACGTTAAAATTTAAGATTCACCAACTTATTTTTTATTTATTTTTATACTTTAATCGATATAATTCGATCATCTTTTATAATGTTATTAGTTACTCCAAGTTATTAACACCGTTAAAATCATTGAATATACTTTTCGAGCATATAATGTAATTTCATAATAACATATGTTTATTTTTTAACTCTTTGATGATATACACGTTGTAAATATACTATTCGAATTTGGATATTCTAAAAATAATAACCTATTTAAAACGGAGACAGCTATTTTTGTGACTTTTCTTTGGAATCATTAATTGGTATTATAACCAAGACGGCTAATTAGTACTTATTTTATGTACATATACTACGATGTTTTAAATATTTGTGAAAGTATATGATAGGTCCCATTGTAATAGAGACTGTATTAATTTAGTCCATCTATTATTCAATGGATCAAGTTGATCTCTCTATTATAGAGATTGATTCAAATTCGGTGACTTGTTGTTTTTGCTCGGGGTGTGCAAAAAAAAATTTGATATGCTTATCCGTTCATCCTATAACACCCCAAGACCGATACGGGTAGTCCGATCCGATCTGAGGTGTTACATTCGGGTTACAAAAGCGATCCACAAAAACCCAAGTAAATTTATATATATACATTTAAATCTGTAAAACAAAATTATGTTTAAAATACTAATTCAGAAAATCATTTAAACATATAACAATAGTTTAGAAAGTATATTACAAACACTAACATAAAACAATGCACGACATACATGCCCACTAATTGTATCAGTACCGTACTCCGAAAGCAACACCGAGAGAACTCCAAACACTGATGTCGGTCACTATACCATAATAAATTTCTTCTAACCTGCGATGGTAAAAACAACATGAGCTTGGAAAAACTCAGTAATACAGAACTACCAAGAGATGTTATAAGCAACATGCAGGTATAAGATAAAGCATAGAACGAACATAAAGATCTTGTCATCAACAGATTCTCATTATGGTATAGAATCTCATATTACGCCATACTTAGAGGCAGCATGGTTGTTCGATACTTGAACTTCTGAATATCGGTCGGGCATTCTACAATCTAGAAGAATCAGAAATGAGAGATATTTTACAGGAATTGAGTCAGGGGGTTTGATGTCTCAACAATCGCAAATCGAGAAAGATGGACAGAAAGTTTCAGACAACTGAAGAACTTTGACAGAGGCAAATGAGGTAGGAAAATTTTGGTATCAACTTAACCACCCTCCAACCGAACTTCATTATGCAATTCCCCAGAACTGCATCTATAGTGGCGTTAACTCAGTCTCAAAGGGCGTAGGTGACGACCTAAGGGAATACTTTAGGTCTCAGGCGAAATCACCGTAGCCGAAGAATAGGAACCGAACAGACAAAATCACCTTAGCTGAAACATAGAAATCGAATACGGGCGAAATTACCAGCCTAATCAAGGCTGAACCTACAGTCTTCTGTCAATATCCAGTATCTAGTAAAACAATTTTGAACTATAATAGTCATCTTAGTAATTAATATCAATATGCTAAGAATTCAGGATATAGACAAATGTTTAATCAGTAGAACCGGAGTATCAGGACCCATGAATCGGGTATACTTGTATCAGAAATTAGGAACCAAAAGTTATGTTTTTACTTCAGATAACATGATCACTTGGGATCAGAATGGATAGACTGGTTTCCAATCAGGGAGATTATTCATGTAAAATTAAGACACACTAGATGGTCCAATTTATCACTCAGGGGTCCTTGCTAATTACAGAAATGAGACATTAAACTATAGTCCATTCTAGACTGATTTCAGAATCCAAAACCATATTCAAAGAAATCTGATGATTATCAACTTCATCCAGGTATTCAGGAATTATACCTCATGATCATTCAAAATTTTCGTTATATCATGACTATGCATGAATTCAGATATATCAGGATAGATTTTGGGAAGTTGGGTAAATCATGATCAATCAAGATTCTGGATATATCGGGAGAGTTTCAGTCAATTTTGCTCAAAAGGGTATTTTGGTCATTTTAACACTTAGGGGCAATTTCGTAGTTTAACCCTGATAGGGTAAGTCGGTGATTTGTTGCGCTAAAGTTTGTTGAAAGCTTGTCAAGCTTCGAAGTCCATTCCATTAACCACGTCTCATCAATGCGTTACTTTTCAAGCATTCGAATAGGTACACCTCACACGTGTTCAAAATTTAGTTCAAGCTGCATGGTATAGTTGAACAGGTCACCGTCACAAATTATCCTAAAACGATCCTCGAATGGTTGAACATGTATTTGTGCAATATTTTTTTCATTATTATAACAGTATTAAGAATGAATGATTTACATAAGTCAGGCTTCAAACTCATAGGGGCATTATAGTTATTTGCGGTCTATCAGAAATTTTAAAATTTCCAAGCTTTCACTTATCTCAAGTCATGTGGGTATTTAATTATTTAAGTGCTTGATGGTAGTTCAGACATCCTAATCATTACGGCCCTTACAAATAGCTCATTTATTTCAGAACTCGATAGTATATCCATCATTTCAGTTAATTTGGTAATTTTAGTGCATGAGGTTATTTTGGTTACTTCAATCATTCTGATCAATTCATTCTTTACTGTCATTTAGATTAGTTCAGGAATATGAAGAACTTTTAGTAAATTTATCTTCAGGTGATTATCCAGAGTTGGGGAAAAATCCAAGTGTTTTGTTATCACACATATTTGCATATTGATATCGAAGTTTTCCCTAATAGATCAAGGATTTCAAATGAAGTAGTTATTTTATCAGATAAAGTGTAAATTCTAGGCCATTTCCTTTGTTAGAGGTATTTTAGTCATTCTTATAACTCAATGGTATTATCCTCATTTCTTAACAAAATATTTCAAATATCAAATCCTTTAACACTATTAATCAGATTGGCAGATTAATTGTCTTATTAATCACTTACTGAACTCAGAATCCTTTCGGTCCATTAAACTTCTCTTTCGAATAGTTCGATCTTATCCAGATTACCATTCTTTTATTTCGTAATCGAATTGACTTAAGCAGAGTTGAAAGTACACTAAATCATAATCATGCATACTTTAACCGAATACCAACATGTTTCATAAAGCATGCAAGAGGTAGTAATGTATTACCTGGACTCCAAGCTACACCATTCGAGCTCTTAAAATTATCTTCGACCACTTCTAAACTCGATGTCCCTCAAGATCTCAGATTCTAGGATATGTGAATACCTTCATTTAACCACAATCCAAAATCAGTCCTTAATCACATTGCCTTTAAATTGAATAATGAAACACATAAGCATGTTCGAGTCCAATATCATATTTGGAGGCTTTCTGTTGGGATGATCAATCAATGGAGAAAGTGGCCAAGAAGGGGTGACTTGGCAATTTAAAATTTTAGAAGCAATTTGAAAAATATAAAGAATGGGACACAAGGATTTATAGTGGTTCAACCTTCTAACAAGGTCTACGTCCACTACCTTAGCTTCCTACTAAGGATTTCAACAAAATCACTATGAATTCTTCCCCTTTTCTAGGCTTAGGAGGCAACCGTTACAAGTTCAAAGCTTTCTACCCAAAGCTTTGAAGGATTCACTCTTGTACAAAGAAAGAATATGGCAAATGAATAAAATCCTCACAAGGTAAAATTTTGCCCAAATTACAAGATCACTCAACCCAAACTTGACAAATGAAAATAATACAAATTTGATCACTTAAGTGGGTTTACAAAATATTTGACTCTAATAGGCACAAAAGTTGGATTTTTGCTTGAAGGATTGTAAATTGATCAATAGTTGTTGTAGTAGCTTTGGAGACTTCTATTTATACCCCTTCATTGATTTCTATCCGTTTGGGTGGTTAAGGAATTGAATATAGCCCTTGGAAGGCTAATTTCCCGTAATAAATGTTGTATGCCAACCAACTGTATCGGTACACGAGCTTGTCGTATCGATACCCAACACACAAAATATAATCGTTGTACAAAGGGGCGTATTGATACGCGGGAGGGGTGTATCAGTACGGTATGCTAAATAAACAGTGGTGTACTGGAACGGTACGGTTCTTACTCACTAAAATCCTTGTTTTACAAAAATAAGGCACCGTACCGATACGCTAGACAGGAGTATCGGTACGCTATAATCAATTTTCAAAGTTTGGGATTCCAATACACTGACAAGGCAACGGTCAAGTTTTAAATGCAAAGATTTGAAAAATCTAACACCCCGTATCGATACGGGTGCAACTGTATCGATACTCATATAGTCGTTATCTCTCAGCTAACATGGCGTATCGAAATGGTAACAAAGTGTACCAAAACAGCATACCGGAACAATCATAAACGTATCAGTACGCGATACCCATTTGCGTTAAAATAAATTACAATAGCGAGAGACCGTATCGATACGGTACAAATTGTATTGATACGCTAAGTTAAAACTTGGCTATTTGAGTAGAAAAACACTTAGAAAAATATTTGGGATTTTAGTTTTTGATTGATAAACACTTTTAAGTTCGAATCCTTGTCATTTTTGAGTATTTTTGGGTACTTAAAAATTTATCTTAAATAGTCCTTCAAAATACTTGTTATATCAAAATAAAACATTGGTTTTTCACTTTCGGGTTAAAATTTCACGAAACAGACTTCAAAATCGAACTCATGACATCGAAAAACATAGAATAAAGATTTTTTAAAAATTTGATTTTTTAGTCAAAGTAACGCTAACGTCAACTGTCGGGCGAGTTGGCTCACTAAGTTGACTCAGACAAGTTGACTCAGTTAGGTCGGGTTAGACGGGTCAGACGAGTTTTGGTTTGGGTCTGGCAGACACGGGTTGGGTCAGACTTGGGTCGGGTTTTGAGCTTGAACCAGCCGAGTTTGAGGCTAAAGGCTACTGGGCCTTAACATGCCGACCCCCACTCATTATTTAGTAGTCTTGTCCCGGTTTGTTAGGCCAGACTGAATTTGGCCAAACCGGTCCAGGGCTGAACCGACCCTTAGTGGTCGAAAGCCACCTCTAGGCGGCGCGTGCTTGACACGCGCGGCCCATGTTTGTTGGAAACTCTCCAGATTGACAACAGAAGACGCATGAAGCATAAGTATTTAGGTTTTAGGGGCCTACCAAGGCGTTGAGCGACGAAATTCACGGCGGCAAAAAGGGGAAATCAAAAGGTTTCTCGATTTCTCCGACGAGCCACGAGACGACGACAATACGGTGATCGGGGGAAGGGATTTTGATCCTAGTGGCGGTATCGCACACCGACAATGAAGGCGGCCGAAAACTGATAAAAATAGAGGAGATCGAAGGGTTGTTTTTGCCAAATTCAAACCGTCTGCCATGACGTATGGCGTCTACTTACCGCGAGTAGAGGACAACGTTGAGTTTAGGGGGAGGCAGCGCTCTTTTCGGTGTTGGCGATGATGACTACGGTCATGCGATGGCGTTGATCAGAGAGGCGGACAGTGAGGGAAGGTTGAAGGTAACCTTTAGAAACCTCTAGAGATCTAATTTTTTTCAGATCTAGAATGGGCATTTATTTTGGGTGGGTGAGGAATCAGTCTTTTAATTATTATTGATTTAGATTATATAGGAACCGACTTTAATTAACTCGGTACACACTAAGACCAAAAGATCCTTTAGCTCATATGGTTAATGTTCTAGTTTACCAAGCATAGCCCATGTGTTCAACACCCCCGTAGCAGCACTCTTCCGTTCATTTCATTCTTTTTTTTTTCTTTCCTTTCTTTTTTTAATCATTAACCTTTAATAAATATTAGAGAAAATTTTACGGGTGTTACAGATCTGATCTAAAATTTTAGATATCCGATCCGTTTTCTATTTTTATAGATAATTTAGATCGGATATTCAAAAATTTTGGATTGGATACGAATAGTTATTTCACATTCGAAACGGATATTCGATTATTAGAAATCAAAAAATTTAGAATTTTTTATAGATATGAATCTTGTTATATTCGATATTTTTACTTGTTATATATGAAAAATTAAAATTTCTATGGATACAAATCTTGTTATATTCAATAATTTGTTGATTGTTATATTCGAAAACCCAAAATGTTCATGATAGGACCTCTAAATTAAAAAAATACTTAAATCAAGTCATAAATTCAGATATTTGGATATCCGAAAATCCGATATCTTAAAATTTATATATTTTTTAGATCAGATACAGATCGTTAAATTGCCGAT
Organism: Hibiscus mutabilis; assembly: GCA_019671005.1. Classification (NCBI taxonomy): domain Eukaryota; kingdom Viridiplantae; phylum Streptophyta; class Magnoliopsida; order Malvales; family Malvaceae; genus Hibiscus; species Hibiscus mutabilis. Next base: position 94,647 of record JAGYYJ010001905.1, read on the forward strand.
CCAAAAATTTCGGATCGGATCGAATATCCGAAACACACCCCTAATTTTTGCAGCTGTTGTTTATTGGGTAAATAAAAACACTTTATCTATAAAAAAGTGTCAATATTATCTAATAGAATTAATAATAGTTTTTATGGTTCTGCAAATAAAATCTTTTGTTTGGAGTCAAACTGCGAATGAAAAAGAATAATGTCATTTTTACATAGTAAATGATAAACCTAGAAAAAAATTGGTCTCACTTGACTTTGTTTACTAATACAAAGACAAAATTGATCTTTTTAATGATAGGGGACTAATTTAAATCAGTCTCTATAACAGAGAAACTAAATTAATCCATTTACTAGTACAGGGATTAAATTGATATACTTCCTATAATAGAAAGATCAGATATGCAATTTCACCCTCAAATATCTCGCTGAGGATTGAAAGACCAGGGTGGGGCTCAGAAGCAAACATTTGTCCCATTTCGCACCTTGGTTTTTGTATTGTTTGTAGCAAGGGTTGTCGGTTAGTGGTGAGCGATCGATTGAGTCAAATAAAAAAATTTTGAGTTATTCGAGTTGACGCGTCATATTTTATAACTTAAATTTTATTTAAAAAATTTTCGATTTGAGTCGAGTTTTCTAGTTACTATACAAATTTAATTGTAATTATTTATCATGTTATAGTACGGTTTATTCCAATTTAAACGACTTTCTCTAATCATATAAGATAAACATATACATATATCTTCATTTTTTTCACATGCGCCAATATTTCTTCATATTTTTTATATCGGTATATATATCAAGAAAAATTGAGGGATTTGCCAAGAACTTAAAAAATAAATCCACTAATTATTAAAAATTTCGAGTTACAAAATTTCATTTTACAACTCAAACTTTATTTAAAAAAATTTCGAGTCAAATCAAGTTTATGAAATTTCGAGTCGAGTCAAGACGAATATTTTTGTCTCAATTCAAGTCAAAAATTTAATTTTTTTAGTCGAATTTTAGTCACCGCTACCTTTGGCTTTCTTCTAAATGCAAATCATATTTTGGGGGATAAAGCCCAATTCATGAACAGACAAGAACTTGCTTATTATATAGTGATATAGTAAATTGATGTGAAACTGTTGTTAAGTTACAAATTAAAATTAAATTAATCGAGAACTCAATGAGCGATCCCAATAAAAAAAGAACTATGTTCTCTTAAAAGACTCGAGTTTAAATAATTTTGTTTATGTGTCTTATCGAAAGTGTGTATCTTATCCACGGTGAATTTGAGTTAATATCACAAGCATAAGTATACTTAACCTTTAAAACCTAAAATCTAAATTCTTAACCCTAAATCCTAAACACTAAAATTTAAAACTTTAAACCCTAAATACTAAACCAAATCTCTAATCCTCAAATTAACTTGTTTGTTTAAACTAAAGTTACACCGATCGTTCATCATTTTTTTCAATAATTTTTATACATAATTTATATGGATAAAGACAAAAAAATATCGTAATAATATGTAAGTTTTACCCGAATAAAACTAAAATTTAAAGATTCCGCCCGAAAGCTTTCACCTTCCATTATAATTGAGTGCAAGCTCAGGAGTTGTAAATTTTAAGGAAAGAGTTGAAATATATAGATTTATATGGTAACGTTTGTTTTGTTTTATACCTCAAAATCCTAAACTAGGAAAAGCCTGAAGAGTACAAGGAACCAATTAAAAATAGCCCCAAAACATAAATTTCAACATGTTTAAATAAAGAGAAAAACAACATTTTTTTCACTAAACTATTGTCATTTTTCTATTTTTTTAATAAACTATTTTTCTGACAAAAAACTATTAACATTATTTTCTCTCTTTAGGTCAATAATCGTTAAAAATTTAACAACAACGTTTAGAATTTTTAATTTTAAATTTACCATGTTATTTTCTCTCTTTGTTAGTATCTCACATGTCATTTTCCAATAATTCTATTTGTCCAATACGATGGTCACTAGGGGTGAGCATTCAACAGAGTTGAGTTAAAAAATTTCGAGTTGGTGAGTCCTATTTTGTAACTCAAATTTTATTTGAAATTTTTTCGAATCGAATTTATTAAATTCAAGTTGAGTCCAATCGAGTTTCTGTTTAAATTTAATTGTGAATATTTATTTATAATGTTATGATACTAATTGATATATATAATTCAAATTTTATTAAAAAATCATTTTTAAAATGATTCATAATCTCTGACCCTCTAATTAATTAGAACGAAAAATAATAAGCGTTGGAAGTTGGAACTTATAACTTCTCGATTATTAAAACAACAACGATGATAACTGAATTAATATCCGACCCACTACATAAACATATATTAAACATTAAATAAAAGTACAATTATGCCTAATTAACTAAACAAGCAAAGTGATTAACTTTCAATCAAGGGAATGAATTCCTATTGTCTTATGTTAGGCCGGCTTTAAGATCAGCATAGTAGTGAGCAAACCATCCTTTGATAATCTTCACCTCCGTTTCTCTTTGCCTCACTAGCCATTCTGGATCAGTCTCCCTTTCTGGAAGTATATCCAAGCAATGAGATCCTGCATTTTATTTATATAATTAGGCATTATTTTCCCTCTCTTTTAATACAAATTTAACAGTTTAAAATAATTCGAATATATTATAGTTCCACTTACCATTTACCGTATGTATGGCAAGAATACTTTCTGAAATGTGCTCCAAAACCCTGCAATCATTTTAAAAAATATTACGTTACGTAGTATTTATCGATTTTAAATTTGGATAAACTTATTACGTTTATATGATTTTTTTTATGTGCGAGAGGAGATATTATAAAATTACCCGCCCCGACTATACGGATCACGCAATCCATTTGAAAATATGATGTTGCTACCGAATCTCTGGAGAATCAGTTTTATATCCTGCAATATTTTTCATATAAAAATGGTAAGAAAAGCATAACAATAAATTGAAATTTTAGTTAAGAAAAAACTGAGTGAATTTGTGAAGAGTACATGGCCACCGTAGTAAGAAGTGACCCAATGAGGGCGAGGAGGAACGCCGTACAAGCTCATGCATTGCTCTATAAACCCGTTTAGGTCGAACGGGTCCGTTTGGAACATTGTGTTCTTGCCGATGCCTATGGGTATCACCATCTCACTACATGTCTATAATACACACATCATGGTGATAAAATAAATAACATGAAAAATATTATTTTCCATTAATTATATAAACAATTTGGAAATGATTTTTTTTTTAAATTGTTGCTAGCTAGGGAGTTCCTATAAGTGCAAGGGCAGTCTATTCATTGAGTAAAAAACATCCTTATTATTATGTCCCATCATGCATCCACTTGTAAATTTTAATCATCCAAGGGTTTTCGTTTTTAAAAATATTATTAAATTCATTTTTATATCATTTTCTATATGAACACATATAGAAAGAGGTCTATTTTCAATTAGCCGTCTTAATTAAAAACACGATTAATTCATCATTTACAACAAATGGGTAAATTTTACCAAACAAAACAATAAATGTTGTCTCAAAGTTTGTTCTACGTTTCTTTTGGTTTTTGCATTGTCACATTCATGCCATTAATATCGTTAATGTCAATTATTAGACTATGGGATTCCGTCAAATACAATGATAATTCTCGAGTAACTCTCAAAATTTAAAGATAAATCTATTTGTATATCTATTTTTAAAAGATAATATTTATTTATTTATTGAGTAATTATATTTGACCGGCTGGTCAAGTTGTTTATCTTTGTCCATTTATATTTAGGGTTTTATATTTAGAGTTGATTGTTAGAATTTAGGGTTTAGGTTTTAAGATAATATAGTGACGGATTTAGGTGTTAATATATTAACCATAAACCTTAAATTCTAATCACAAACCTATATTTCTAAGCTATTAAACCTAAACTCTACACCCTAAACTAAATTCTTAAATCTTAAAACTAAGATACGTGTAGAAACTATTAATTTCCATCTTTAGTGTATGAAATAATTACGCTTAATTTATTATACTAAAAATCAAATTGCTGAAAAAATATATGAATCTATACCTGCCATCTCCACCCTACATCTGTTTCGGATGCATTGGTTGGTTGATTAATATAGCAAGAACGATTCCCTCTGTAAGCAACAACACCAGCAAATATCTTACTCAGAATGTCTTGCTTTTCATTTGCTCCATCGATTCCCCGGCATACCACCGTTACCGGATACGTCGGGGGCTGATTATATTGGGCTGCTCCGGCATACATATTCTCCAACTTATCTATCAGCTCTGAAGAATTCTTCAATGGCCTAGTAATCAACCAACAAAAAACAATCAATTCTACCTGGCCAACTGCACGAATGTATTAAAACGTAATGGACGATTCGATGTTCGTACTCGCAAGTTTTGAATTTCGAGCTGAGTATTGCAAGACCATGGGGTTGGGAAGCGATTTTGTCGATTACGGACCATGAATTCCGTATAGTCCGATAACAGGTCTCACTCGCTTCCTGTACATAAACTAGGTTAGATTTTGTTACATTCACGAAAAAAATTAAGACGAAAATACCTTAAAATCCTTAGTGACAACTGAAAAGTAAGCTCCCCTTGGTGTGATTTTATCGAAGTAAAGAATTGGAGCTGATGAGGCCAAAGCTCCCAAGGCAACATGAGGGTACTTTAGTCGAAGCCATGAAGCGAGCACTGGTTTCATTTGAATTCAAAAAAGAACATGATTAGTTGATGTTAATTATCGTATCGAATATCGATCGTATATATAATCTAATTAATCTCACTTACTTCCTCCGTATGATCCTCCGATGACGATTACCGGAGAATAGAAAGCGTTAAATTTCTTCTTGATGTGCATGATGATTTCTGCATAGTCTGCGATGGCCTGCGCAGAGTTGAAATACCCCAGAGTGCTTGCATTTTTAAAGGCTTCTTCTCTTGATCCAAATGGTATTGATTCTCCATAGTATCGATGCTGAATAAAAATATATTATTTTTGTTAGATTCTTAATTGATTTTGTTAGAATAATTTTCTGTTATTTACCTCTATGTAAACGAGGAGAGCATTGAAGCGGATGGCATTATCATTGAGGAAACCAATCACGGCGAGATCGCCGTCGAGCGGCTCCTCTGCTCCGAGATAGGCGAAAATTGGCGCGCTGCCGTTTGCTCCGCCCCAATGCTTGAAATTCATCACGTATCTTTGCTGAAAAGTGGCGTAGCTTTGAGGCTGGTAGTTGAAGTGATCAAGAGTTTGAGGGTAATAAAAGGTTTGGAGATCATCTGAAACTGCTGCAGATGATAGGTCGGCGTTCTCGATGATTGTTCCTCCTATCGGACTAAGCCTTGGAATGTCGAACCGGCCGGCTGCGGTGCCGGTGATCAAAATCGAAAGAACCATAACCGTGAACTGAAGCCATTGGACTGAAAATTCAGGAGAATATTTCATTGCTCTTAATGTATCTATGAAACAGGGTCCAATTCTCGAATATATATAGTAAAAAGGATTTTACTTACGATTTTCCTGTAAAATAATGCTTAGAAGAAAATGAGTTCGATTAGGAATTAGTTTACTTTAAGACGTTCAAAATTTGCCGTCCGTCCTATATATTTAGTTAAATTTGCGATGTAATCCTTATATTAAATTATTTTTACAGTCCACATATCGTTGTCACATACACTCGTGGGCGGAGCCACATACAAGGATGGGATGAATGTTGACACTCCAAAAAAAATTTAGAATTTTTTATATAGTTTGTATATAAAAAAATATATATATATATATATATATATAAATTACACCATTTTTATAAATAAAATTATACCACTTCATAAATACTTAACATGCTTAAGTACTGTTAAGAAAATAACACTCCTTAAATAAATTTTTAGCTCCGCCCCTGCACAAACTACATACAAGCAATCCATTACAAATCAAACCTACTTGCAGGAGATCCATGACCAGTAATCGAAATAAAGAATTAAAGAAAAATCAAATTATTATTTTCTCTTGGAAAAATGCATTCTAGATTAAATATAGGATTAAATTGGAATTTCCTTACACAATTTGGACTAAATTTCGGAGGATAAATTTACCTACCATTAAACTAGATATTAGCCTTAAAGGAAGAGATTACTCTATAAGCAAATCAACCTAGAAAAAAAAGGCAAATTACCATTACAATTTCAATTTCACGAGAACAAAATTACATCAATGTCGGCTGATTGTTAGCTCAAAATCAGAATAAAATAACCATATAAAACCTGTACTTTAAAAATAAAATTATAATGTCATTTATAACATTATTAATGGTTCGTTACTGTAATTAAGGAGCTAATTAAAATATCCCCCTCCTCTCAAAATTAAGTGACAACACTTTACAACCGGATTTAACTAGTCTTAATATAATTAATGATCTAAAGGGAAAACATTTTCCCTCTTTCTGGCCTTTCAATTTGGGGAATTGATTCCCATTGTTTGGATTTAAATGTCAAAAATTAGAAATCTTATTTGACACTCAGTGATGCGTTAATTAAAGTAATTACTTCCTGCATTACTTCTTATCAAATTGAATTTGATCATTTCCTCACGTGCTATCCATATAAATTATGGAAAATACCATTGGTATCAATATTTTCGATGCAATAGTTGATCATTTCCTCACGTGCTCTCCATGTACATTATGAAAAATTCTAGAACGGGTAATGCACCACTAACACAACACACCGTTGAACATCATTAAAATTTTAATGACTTTTAAATTATTATTAAAAATCTCAAGGTTGAACATGTAATTAGAATTATTTCAAAACAAAATTAAAATTTTAATTTAATAAAGTATTCTTATTTATTTTGTAGTATTTTTAATTAAAATATTAAAACTAAATTTCTATCATCCACAAACCCTAACCTCAACCCTAAATCTTTTGTTTTAATCTTCACCGCCGCTTCCCTGCATTTTAATGGGATTTTGGTAATCAATCACATTCCTTAAAGAGATAAAAGCAAATGTTTTGAGGGCTAAATTTTGCAGTTTTAAATTTTGTGCTTATAGACTTATTCTTATGAAAAATCTCATTGGTATCGATATTTTCGATGCAATAGTTGATTTTTGATATTATTATATAAAATGTATGGAAATTTTAGCATTAATTATTGGTCCCAAATTCCAATGGAGGCCCCAATGTAGACCGAATGAAATTTCCGCGTATCAGAAGTCCCATATTGTGAAGACTTCAAATTTATCCAACAACTTTTAGCTGAAATATGAATAAAACAAAAGGCATGACTTATATATAAATTTATTTTGTTGACTTAAGTTTTAAAACTTTAATTTACTCACTAAAAGTTAGATATTAATTTTTTTGTCACTAAAGTTTAGATATTAAACGTTTTTGGTTTCTCTTAAACCCAAACGGTCGTAGATGGTGGTGTTTGGTCTTAAATTTCACCAGCCACTTCGCCTCGGCCCTCTGAGTCTGAATTTGACCTCTATTTTGTCAAAAAATGCTCTGAGATTCACGAATCAGTCCAAAATCTTATGGTTTCTCTTTCATCAATCTCCTTACTCCGTTATCGAATGGAGCGCGTTTCTCAGTATGTTGCTTCTCTCGTGCCAATGAAGTTTTTCACCGTTTGTATCTTAGAGAAGTTCTTTCGTTCGTCGATAAATGAACATCATCAAAAAGTTAACGGATGAGTAATAAAAAAGTTCAATGTCTAAACTTTAATGAGCAAATTGAACGTTTTAAAACTTTAATGACTAAAATAAATTTAAGACTAATATTTAATGATGATTTACGAAATCTACCCTAAAAATAAAGGAAATTGCATTTTTAGTTCTCATCTTTTAAAAGAAGTAAAAAAAAGTCCATGTAGGATAGAAAAACAAGTAAAATATTTAGTTGGCATCAATTAAATGATGTGACATTTATTTACAATACGATATAGTGATTACATCTTTGAAAACTAAATGTAACAACTTAAGATTTTTAAAATGTGATAAGTATGTCACATAAAGATTGACACTTCAAATTTTAACTTAATACCACATCAGTTAAATAATTTCATCTCATAAAATAAATATTTTTTTTCAATTATTACAAAAATGTTGCTCTTTTTTATGCAAATATATATCGTACTCATTTTAAAAGTATAGAAACTAAATTGTAATCCAGAAAAACATTTTTACACTGTCACCAGGGATGAGTTTATTTTGTATGTGGAGGGGCTCAAGCCCCCAACTCACCTTTAATTTTTTCTTTAATTTTTTAATAAATTTTATAGAATAACTACAAATTATCCCCTTATTATTTATGTAGATTATACTTTGTCCTCTCGAACCGAGATTTTAGTTCCGTTCATGATTGTTACAACTCAGTGTTACAACATTTGAATCAACAGGGATTAGATGATGGTTGTGACAGTTTAGTATTTTTTTTAAATGTTGGAAACTCTAACTTAAAATCTACTATTAATTGATTCATATATCAAATTTAAGCTGCAAATATATTTATATGTACATGGAAATTAGATTTCCTAAGAGCCCATGTATCAAGGGATTTAATATTCTTGAGAGAGTATTTTGATAAGAAATTGTGAGTAGAAAATTTATTTTTTGTCAAAAAATTTAAAATCTTAAAAATGAAATTTATTGTTTGAGTAAAAAAATAGAAAATTAATAAAGTATTCACCAAAAATGGATTGTGATTTCCTCGCTCTCTCCTCGAACGGCACCGGTGTGCCTAACCCTAAGCCTCCAGATCTGGGTCGTGGTAATGACTCGATATATCCGCCCTCCGTTGACATGGATATCGCTCTTTCCGGATCTCGATCTGAACTTTTGGCCTCGTCTGCCCTCCCTGTGGAGCCTCAGGCGAGCACTGTTCCATTGCCTGGTCTCGCTCCCCATCCTGGTAATTCTGCCTCACTTTCTGCCCCATCTCTGATCTCTTACAAGGATACTCTTATAGGCGATGACAATCAACAACAATCTATTGTTGAAGAAATTCTGGATGATGAAGATATGGATTTAGTTGAGGGTGATGTCACTCGTTCTTCCATTGATGGTGTGATCTCCATCGACTTCTCGGATAGAGTCCAAGATATTGAGATCAAGAGCCTCGCCCACAATGTAGCAATCAGACTCCTTGGGAGGCAGATCGGCTACAATACCCTTCGCACTCGCCTCTACGATCTCTAGAAGCCTGCACAAGCCTTTCGTTTAATGGACATTGAAAATGATTATTTTTTGTCACCTTCAGAACACGTTCCGATTTCTTGAAAGTAGTTTCGGGTGGTCCTTGGGTTCTATTTGGCCATTACCTTGTCGTAGAGCCATGGAAGGTTGATTTTTTTTCCTCTCAACCTTATCCCAGCCAAGTTATCGCTTGGGTTAGACTACTTGGTCTGCCGGTCACCCTATACAAGAAGAGCATAATTACGGCAATTGGCGAATCTATTGGCCCAGTTGTTAAATTGGACTACTAGACTGAATGTGGTCGTCGGGGTCATTTCGCTCGCATAGCTGTTAGTCTTGATCTCAACAAGCCCCTCGTCTCAAAGTTGCTTATTAACGGTAGACTCTAGGCTGTTGAATATGAATCTCTCCCCACAATTTGTTTCAAATGTGGAAAATATGGCTATGTTCAAGACATTTGCTTGTCTGTTGCCAACCCCCATAGTGAAGACGCTCCTCCGCCGGTAGTTGCTCCCACTACTTTTGCTGCATCAGCCTCCGCGAATCCTTTTGGCCCTTGGATGATGGTTGAGAGGCGCCAACGTCGCGCACAGCGTAAGGTCTCGAAACCCAACCCTGCCCGTTCAAATTTTACTGTTAATGTATACAGGTTTAACCCAATCTTTGTGGAAAATTTACCTACTTCCCCTGCATCGCCTGTGTCGATGTGCAACATTCCTCGTGCTGTCTAATTACCCCGCCTTGCCAAATCAAGTGACCTCTCGGCAAGTTCCCTTACCAAGGCTCCTTCTGGTTCTCGCCCTTCCAACATGGGCCGAGGCAAAGTACATACTTTATCTGAATCCACTGTAGATACTCTAAATGGAAAAGCAAGTACATCTACTAGCACCCAGCCTGTTACACCCGCAACATGATCCCTCTGTGCAAACCAGTTGTGCTCCAAAACAATGTCACTGCTTTCTCTTCCAAATCTTCTCCTGTCCCTCATTGTCGTGTTTCGTCTCTTAGCTCAGCTCGTTTTGCTCATTTCAGTCGGCCATTTATCGACAAGTCTAAGCATACATCAGTGGTGATCTCAGAAAATGATAATCCAAACACTCTTCTCTCGCCATTGCCTAATGTGCCGCACATGGTTGCGTCACGTGAACCTCCTGACCAGAGTGTGATGCAAAATGTTTCTTTCCGCAATGGTGCTGATGTGTCTAAGCAACTTGGCAATGATACAAATGCGACACGGCTACCCTTGCCAAATGTGGTTTTTACTACCAAGGAGCCGTCTTTCAAGGGCCAGTAACGGTATAATCTCCTTTATTTCTTTATGATTAACCTCAAATTTATTTGTTGGAATGCCCAGGGATGCGGGCATCCTAAATTTCTCACTACTGCTAAGCAATATCTCAGGGACTACGCACCTAATTTTTTCGGTATTCTTGAGCCACGTATCAGCAACTATCATGCGGATTCTATTGTTGGTTCCTTAGGTTTTCCATACTCTCATCGCATTGAAGCATCTGGTTTTTCTGGAGGAATTTGGTTATATTGGCGCAACACTGTCTCTGTGGATGTTCTTTTTCATTATTTCCAATTCTTACATTGTCGGGTTTTATGTAAAAAGATTGGTTCTTCTGCATTGCTCACTCTTATTTATGCTAGCCCATCTTTCTTGAAGTGTAAAACTCTTTGGCCTCACCTATATTCACTGGCTGCTACCATTCATTACCCTTGGGTCCTTATAGGTGACTTCAACGCGACCCTCGCCTCATCTGAAAGGAAGAGTGGTGCGGGTTCTACTAAATATTACTGTAATTTTTGGGATTTTCTTCTTGATAGTGGCCTCAGGGACATGGGTTTCCAAGGCCCCGAATTCACTTGGTCCTGGGGCAACACCTTCACCTGCCTCGACCGCATGCTATGTAATGATAAATGGGATGAATATGGCCTGAATTTACTATTACTCATCTTCTCCATATGAAGTCTGATCACCGTCCTCTCTTGCTTCATGTGAGTACCCCTAGGCTCTCCCCGGTCTCTCGTCAATTTTGCTACTTTTCTGGTTGGCAAAGCCATGTTGATTTTAAGCGAATGGTCAAGGACAATTGGAAGTCTTTATCTTCTCTTGCGGACACTATTTCTTCCTTCAGTTCTGCTGCCGATGCTTGGAATTTGACCGTCTTTGGTCATATTGGCACAAAAAAAACATAATCCTATGGCACGCTTGTGTGGTATTTAGAAAGCTCTTGAATCTAGACGCTCAGGTTTTCTTGTCAAGCTCGAACATGATCTTCAAGTTGAGCTTGAACTTCTTCTTGATCAAGAGAAACTACTCTGGAAACAAAAATCACGAGCAGATTGGGTCAAAGCACGGCTTTTCCATCGTAAGGCCAAAAGTCGCAGAGCGCGTAACCACATTTCTTCTCCACGGCTTCCGAATGGTACTTGGTGTGAAAATGATGTCATTTTGAGGGCTGAAGCTGCGAACTATTTCTATCGCATCTTTACACTCACTGATAACCCTTATGGCCCTTACCCATTCACCAAATTTTTTCTTCTTCTGATCCGCACGTGATGGATTCCCTCTCGGCCATTCCATCTTGTGATGAAATTAAGGATGCTCTTATCGCCATGGCCCCTCTTAAGGCTCCGGGTTCTGATGGTTTACAAGCAGAGTTTTTCCAGAAGCAGTGGTTAATAGTTGGTTCAAATGTGTGGCGTGTCATCCAAGATGTTTTTAGAGGGAATAATCTTGAATATTAACTCCACAGAACTTCTGTTGTTCTCATTCCGAAGGTTAATGTTTCGCAATGCTTCGTGGATTTCCGACCTATTAGTCTATGCTCAGTCGTCTATAAATTGCTAGCAAAGGTTATTATGAGGCGCTTAAAGAAAGTAATGCCCCTTCTTGTGCATCCTACCCAGACTAGTTTTATCGCTGGTAGGTCTATTACTGAAAATATCATCGCCCGTGTGTGCTGGGATTTAATACATGATACTCTTATTGATGCTGGGTTTCTACATCCTATAATTCGCACCATCATGCATTGTGTTTCTTCCTCCAATGTTCAGATTTAGTGGAATGGTCAGTTATCACCTTTTTTTCATCTTGAGCGGGGGGTTCATCAGGGAGACCCCCTCTCCCCCTATCCTTTTGTTCTTACGATAGAACGCCTTGGGCATGCTATTCAATCAGCTGCTAGCTCTGGGTCCTGGATCTCTTTCCGTATGGTTCGTAATTGGGTGTCTTTCTCTCATCTTTTCTTCGCTGACGATCTTATTTTGTATGCGAAGGCAGATATTGGCCAGGCCAAAGTTATTTCAGACACCCTCTCTTGTTTTGGTCATCACTCGGGGCATAAGGTCAATCCAAGGAAAATACAGGTTTATTTCTCTCCCAACACTGATCCTACTCTCCGGGAATCAATCTGTTTGTCTTTTGGTTACCATGAGTCGCCAAACCTGGGCACATATTTAGGGGTTCCTGTTCTTCATCACCATAGTTGTTGTGCTGATTTTGATTTTATATTGAAGCTCATGTGTTCTAAGCTTAATGTCTGAGAGGCAAAATCCCTTTCATTGGCCGGTCGTATTACTCTTGCAAAATCCGTTCTCGCTGCTATTCTAACTTCTTTTATGCAAACCATGAAATTTCCTGTAAGGGTTTGCAATGATATTGACAAGATGATTCGCAATTTCATATGGGGGTCCAATGTCTCCTTTCGTAAAGTATCTCTGGTGAATGGGGAGACTATTAGTCAGCCACTTAAATGTCGTGGCTTAGGTTTATCACGCTCCATTGATCGTAATGAAGTCTTTATGCATAAGCTTGCTTTCGCGCTAGTTAGTCGTGCCAATGATCTTTGGGTACGTGCTCTTCGGCAAAAGTACAAAATACTCTCTCATTGTCCGTTATCGATTGCTCGTCCAAGTTGTTCTCCCCCGTGACGTGGAATTTCACAAGCTTGGAAGTTAGCTAGAGAAAGTTTTTATTGGTTGGTTGGTAACGGCTCTTTTGGTTAACCTTTGGAATGATACTTGGGTGCCGTCCCTTGGTCCGCTTCGGCCATGGCTCAAAAACCAATCTGCTCCTCCCCCTACAGATTGTTTTAATCAACTTGTACGGCCAGATGGGCATTGGGATGTGTCTCATCTTTTTGACATTCTTCATCCAGTCGCTATACCTCACATTGTAGGTGTTCCCCCATCGAGTTTTGACTATAATCCTGATTTCGTGGCATGGAAAGGGACCCCTTCAGGAGATTTTAGTATGGCTTCAGCGCATAAGCTTCTCGCGAAACCCTCTTGAAATGTCTTGGATCCAAAATGGTGCATTGTTTGGTCACTTCCTGTACAGCAGCGCATCAGGGTGTTTCTTTGGCTCGCCCTTCAGAATCGGTTATACTCACTAATGATGAATGTGCAAGATGTGGCCTCACCACCGACCCATCTTTGTAGTGAAACTATCATCCACATTGTTCGGGATTGCCCCCTGTTAGATCTCTTTGGATGAGCCTTATCCCAAGTTATAACCATGTGGCTTTCTTCGATGTATCTCTTGAATCTTGGCTCATGGAGAACATTGGATCATCCCTTTCTGTGATAGATGAAGACGTGCCTTGGCGTTGTTTTTTCCCATCTTTTATATGGTAGGTATGGAAAAGACGCAATGATATAATTTTCAATGATGTTTGCATGCCTATTCTTGAGTTGTATCGTGTAAGCAAGGCGTGGGCTTGCCATTTCCATAGCTCGGCCTTACTACCAGCTAACGAATCCCTCCTAAGTCTATATCCGTCTCCTGGCATCCTCCACCGCATGGTTGGTTTTGTCTAAACACAGATGCTGCAGTCACGGCTAATTCTGGTTATGGTTCGATTGGTGGCGTTATCTGAGGTCCTGTTGGTGAATGGATCGTCGGTTACCATAAGTGTATTGGTGTGGTTACCCCTTTGCAAGCGGAATTGTGGAGCATTCTTATTGGTATGCAGGTTGCATGTAGACTTGGTGCTAATTGCCTACAGATTCAATCCGATTCTAGCAACGCTATCAAACTCATTCTTGACGACTCTGCCTACAATGGTCATTTGCCCCTTGTTCGTGCCATCTCTTTGCTACGCGATCGTGCTTGGTTCACTGAGTTCACTTGGATCCCGCGAGAATGTAATATGGCTACAGACGCTATCTCTAAGCTAGCCTCAACAACTCGCTATCAGCTCTCAATCCTTGACGTTGCCCCTGTCTATTTTACCGCTGCTAGATCATGATGTGTATGACCCTCCATACAACAAGATTAGTCGATCATAATACATGAGTTGTACTTCTATTACATTCAAAAAAAAAATAATAGAAAATTTAAAATTTACAAGAGATTTTAAAAGAGAAGTTTTGATAGCTCAAATCTCTTATTCAAAATCTCACTTTAAGTAGATGCTTTTTTTAATTCTCTCTACTTTGTTTTATTGGCCTAGTCCTACTATAAAATAAAATAAAAATAAACTTTAGATTATCATTTTATTTAATTTTAATACATATTTTTATGTCATTCATTTTAATATTATTAATTTTATTCTATATAGTTATTTTTTAAACTCATAGAATTCAATAACCTAATTTTTCATAAATAATTATTTATCCTAACAAAATAATCATAAATGCTGGCATTTTAAAATGATAATTTCAAAATACTAGCATCATCTTAAAAATCTCCAAAATTTCAAAATTTCTCATCCAAACGCATCCTTAGAACCCTTATATTGTGAAATTTGATCTATTTTCTTAATTGATAAAGTTATTTATTGAGTTAGAGATAAAAGAGGAAATTAAGGATTCAGATATCATCAAATTTCATATCTATTTAGACGTTTTGGAGATATGGACAGTTTGTTCTACCGCTATAAATAAAATATGAGACAAGATTCCTTCATGAAGTTAAGGAATGGTAGAGGCAACAATTATATATATATATATATATACTCATCCAATGACCATGAATTAGTATAAAACTATATGAGTTTTATACCATGTAAGTCCTCTAACACCATTTAAGACTTGAAAGTTTTATATTTTTTGACCGTTCAATGAATGTAAATGAATGCCTAAGATTAACAATAGGAAATGATAATGAAATGATCCTAACTCATATATATATATATATGAAAAAACTTTAATACACAGGCTGTGTAAACTTTAGCTTATACAAGCATTTTAGTTTTAGGGGCTTAGTTTAGGTTTTAAAGTTTAGTAGTTTAGGTTTTAGAGTTTAGAATTTAAGGTTAGTGTTTAGAATTTAGGTATATGATTTAATTTTTAAGGTTTAGAGTTAAGAATTTAGGATTTAGGTTTTATAGTATAAACACATTGGCTTGTGTAAAACAAATTTTACACAACTTATGTATCAAAATTTTACCCTATATATGGGTTTATGTCTTGAAATTAAGCAATAAGTGCATGATTTATATGTACAAAGAAACAAGATATTACCAAGGGCAGAAATTGATTGAGGGGTGCTAGAGGGGCAGTTGCACCCCTTAGAAATTTTAAATCCTCATATAGTGTATGTATTTTCTTTATATTTTTATCGATATTTAAGTTCGCACTTTTAAATTTTTATAATTTCGCACCCTTAAATTTTTAATACAACTCTCTAACAATTCACATCCTTAAATTTTTAATGTAACTCTCTAACAGTTCACACCCGTAAGATAACGTCCCTATCTTGTAGAGTCCTTATATTATGGGATTTTATCTCTAAAAATAATTATCCCTGTATCATTGCGAAAAAAAGAACTGTAAGAATATCTCTTGTAACATCGCACAAGACTAAACTTGCACTCTCACAATACAAGACTTATATGACACTTTTATCAACTCAATATGAAAATTTGAATAATCAGATTTGTATAATTGAAGGTGTAATCTTAAGGTGAAAGATGTTATAAATATGACACAAATTTCATCGTTTTGATTATTGTGAAATTGATGTTTTGGCGCTCTTTAGACTGTTCTAAAGATAATTGAAAGATTTAAAATTAAGTCAAAATTAAGTCAACATGCATACATGGCGATTATACGCAGTCAGAAATACAAGCTGCTAGAGAATTATATTAAAAATACAGAGAGTGTAAAATTACAAAATTTTAACTCAAGGGGTGTAAACTTAAATTATCGGTAAAAAATAAAAAAAATACATAAATTATATTTGAGTTTGAAATTCCTAAAAGATGTGATTGTTTCTTCCAACACCCCTCACTCGATCCCTATTATACGTAACAATTTGTTTCTATGTTTTCCATAAATGGATAGCGACGGGCTTCATGCTTGGCTTTAAACTTTTATAAAAGTGGAAATAAAGGGAAGTTGATGAGTTTATGGTGGACGGACTTTTATAATTCCTTTCGAACTACGCTAGCCATCGCAATGCCCACAATCCCACCAATTGCTCATCTGCATGCGCAATCCTACTTGTCAATCTATACATTTATATTATATTCGTCGTGTATAAAGTTTTGAAATATTCTTGTATTTATTTTAATCTATCTATACTATCATATTCTACATAAATATAACGTTTTAAATTTCTTTTATTGAACAAATAATTAAATATTTTAATTTACTTAAAAATTTGATATAATAGGCTGATATTTAAATAACCGATGCAAACGTTGCGATTCGAAGTCACGTAAAGTGAGAGAATAATAACTATTCTTAACTACTCAGTCAATTAAAGTGCCTTAATTTATTTAAATTTTGATGTATGCAATCTACTAGAATAAAGCATGGAATACTAGGGACGACTAATGGAGGGGGACCATGGGGTAACATGACTCAAGTTCCCCACATCTAGCTCAGGGGGCATATACACAAGGTAGATTGTATCTTATTGTTTTAGTTATATTTATGGTGTTTTTTTAATAAAATCATAAAAATAATAATATTAACAAAGTTTAATAATGTTTCTATAATTTATTAAATAGATATTAAATTAATTATTTAAAATAATAAGACAAGCTTTTGTTCTGTAAGAGTCATTTTTTAGTTTTCAGTCAAGGTCTCAAAAATGATCGAGACGACTGTGTGAAATTTCAAGGTTTGAATTAGCATTAAGAACGTCCTTAAGGATTACTGTTTAATTTGTCTTCTTTCGAAAAAAGTAATTAAACCGATAAAGTTATAGGCACAACTTAATTTCATTGATTCTAAAACTAATAAAAGTTTAAAGACGGAAAATTAAAAACTTAATTTCATTATCTTTTCAAAACTAGCATGAAGAAGACGGAGGGGTAGGAGGGGCTCATGCCCCCGCTCCAATATTTTTTTTTTTTTACCTTTGTTGTAGATAAAAGGAAAATTAAAAACAAATTATAAATTTATTCTTATTTTTTAAATATTTATATTTAGCCCAACTCATAATCCTGAATCCTCCCTAACATGAACTTAAAGAATAATCAAATACATTAAATATAAATCATGAAATAATTTATAAATAGATATATGTATGGTTTAAATTTAAATTTATATAAATGAATTGTTTATAGTATATATAATTCGTTTAAATAAAATTCCTCAGAAAAAAAAAGTAGCACTTAGAAAAGTTGAAAAAAAAACTAAGAAACACTCTCCGGTCCATTTTGGCGTGCAATGAATGAATAAAAGACACTAAATTGTAAATACATGTTTTTCTTCTCCAAGTTTTATTTTTCAATTTTCATTAATATATTTTTATGTCGTCATAGGTATGTATGCATTAAATTTGTATATTTATAATATGATGCGTGTATTTAGTTATGGTTAACTTTATATCCTTTTAGGATTAAATATTAGAGATTTAGCCTCAAAAACTTTAACCTATTTTTTTCTCTGTACTATTTCTAGCGTCACAAACTCATTTTTTCTTTTGTTTTCTTAATCGGTGATCGGCAACTAGTTTTAATATTGGTTGTCGACCACTGAGTCCATTATTTTCTTATTTTTTTCATATTTTTAATAATAATCTCTATTTTTGTAGCACGCTTTTTCTTTATTTTTATAATTTCGTTTCATCTGTCGTTTTGGCATATTTTAGCCTACCTTAGTGATCGTTTGGTGTTCGTACAGAGATCTTCACGACGCTAGTTTCTGAACTCTGTCGGTAGTTATAGAAAGATAGATCCCCACTCGGTTGATGGCTATTTGCCGATGTAGTAATCAGTCTTGGGTAGCGAAGTAATCTGCCTGATAGTTTGGCTCGCTCACCACTCCCTTTTCACTCCGTAGTGCTTCTCATTTGGATTGAGACAAGGAGATTCATGAAGGTTTTTTGGTTTTGATGGTATGTTAATCTCTATGAAAGTATTTATTTTTCTTTGCACTTTTGGGTTTTTGTATGAGATTTTGGTGGATTAATCTCTATTATTCTCCCTCTTGGATGCGTTGTGTTTGTGATATCTTCTATAATTTTTTATATATAAAAAAACTTTACATCTTTTCAATGTCTATTGTATTTATGTATAATTACTTATAATTGTATAAACGTGACATGTTTAGATAATTATTGTAATTACTTGAAAATTGAGAGAACTATACGTATAAAGGTGACAAACGAGTCATTCGGTTCGGGTTCGGTTCGGGTCATTTCAGTTCATATCATTTTGGGTCTGACTACATTCGGTTTGGGTCTGGTTCGATTTTAGTTCTGGTCTATGGTGATTTCGGTTCGGGTATCGGGTTGGGATTTCAGGTCGATTGATTTTCGGTTCAGTTGATTTCGGGACGGTTCAATATCGGGTTAATGGGAGATCGATCGATTTTAGTCGGGTTTTCAGGCCGTGTTAGGTTTTTCCACCCGACTTTATATAGCATGTATATTTGGCTTCACATCCCATCTTTATTTATTTATTTTAATATATTTTCTTTATTTCGGGTTACCTTCGGTTCAGGTTTATTCGGTTCGGTTATAAATTGATTCGGGTCCATTTTCGATTCAACTAAAATCGGTTCGATTTCGGTTTGGTTTGATTTATTTCGGGTTTCGGGTCATCGTGTTCGGATCAATTTTGGATCTCAGTTCGAGTAAATCAGTTCAATTTTCGAGTCTCGGATCAAGTTTGCCAGGTCTATACACACGTATAATACTAATTAATAATAATGATTTTCAAACATATTCGTTACTTTTTTAATTAATAGATTCCACTAAAAACATGTTTTCAAGTAACTATGACTTAATATCTATATTTTGTTACAATTATTCTAGGATATCTAAACATATCTTAAAATTTTCACCTTAAATAAAAGTTATAATAAAATGAGTAAGTTGGATAGATTAGGTTTGGTCTAGCCCGAGTTTAATTTTTATTAAAAATATATATATTCAATCTGACCCGAGTTATAAATATTCTTAGGGCTCATTCAGCAAAGATTTTTGAACGTATATTCCCTATCAAACGGCTGTTTTCGGAAAAGATAAAATTTTCAACTTTGATGGAACACCCACTTAGCGCGCATCCTGTCCATGTTCGGCGTTGCTTTTTCGTTTGACACTTCAACATTTATTGGAGAAGCATTGCTGAACACAATTATAGTTTTTTATATTTTTTGAAAGAGATTAAAAATGAGAGTAAATTAAATTTACTAAATGCAAATACTGCAAGGACCTTTTATAGAATTTGAGCAAGCACAAATGAGAAGCATAGTTTTTGTCAAGTAAATAATGACGTATCTCTATAAATAGAAGATGTCGTCCATGGATATGCGGCTGATAACAAGAATATTTCATATTTATTCATTTATATTTATATAAATTTACACATTAATATTTTTATGTTATTTTTATGTATTGTATGTTTTTTGTTTATTTTCAACAGCCAACAAAAGTCGACCAAGATAATAAATAATTACCCAAAGCTTTGATCTAACTCGTCCCAAAAAAAACAATTACATTTACAACTATCGCAATGTAGGAGAAAACAGATTGTGGTTCTGGTCCAGCTCTCGCTGCAAGCCATATCATATTATTTCATTGAAAAAACCTTTGTTTGGAGTGCGAGATATACTACATAAATCAACCGCCAAAAAGGGTTAATTACACTTTCCAATAATTACATGGGGATGTATAATACAGAAGTTGCCATTAATTCAGGCACAACAACATTCAAGAGGATAATAAGAGGTGAGGGAAAGGATGATGAATGTCGAGATATGAAAACCTAAATGAACCGACAAAATTTTGCGAGCAAGGCACACCCACACACCACGCATGCAGATATAAAGGTACAAAGCAAACTTAACTCGCAGCTGTAGTACATAGAATACATCGCATCCGAGGATCACCAACCTCGCTACCATTGTCATCAGCATCATCAGCTTCTTCCTCGTACTCATATAGCCCCTCAGAGGCGGCTCCAGTCTCCTTTTTGCTGCCGGTATTAGTAGAATCCGTGGAGTCCATCAAGCAAGTTGTGTGATAAGCATGACAGCAAAAGAACACCACGACTGATACATTTTGTATCGATAAAGGATCAAAACACATGCAACATCTTCCGCCTCCCCTAGTTTTAGACTTAACATCCATGTTCCTCACGCTAGGTGTTGTAGTTTGAGAGGCTCTACTTGCATCCCTCTTGGATCGGACATTGTCTTCTTCATTACTCAAGCAAACTGCTCGCTTCGCTTCATTGTAATATTTAACCAACAGGTTAACACAATCAGCCTGTATATTTCACATATACACAAATGTCAGGTTCCTCAAATCGGAATTTCAAGTATTATAACAAGCGGTAAGAGTAAGTTGTGTAGTAGTACCTTGAGTATATCATTGCACCCATGTCTAAGAGAAGTTTCAGTTCTGTAATCAGTAATAATTTTGACTAGACGATCCCTGAGCCTGAAATTAACATAGAAGATTAACTTCTGTAAGTATATAAAGTGATTCAGCGTAGATCTCTGCAATTTGAAGTTCTATGTGGTGATTGGATGCTCCATATGAAATTCTTGTGGGGCATAATTTAAGATTGAAGCTGTGAAAAGATAAGGGTAGCATATACAGCAGTAATTTGGTGACTTTTTTTCCGATTCATTATCTCTGTTTGCGTAAAGAAATAGTTTAGCATCATAAAATTTGATGAAAAAACAGGTTTCATTATGGTTCATTATAGATAGCACAATGACTACAATCATTGTGTTTGTGTTGTGATACAAACCTTAGGCTTTTTGTCCTAGAGTCGGCACCAAATGCTTAACCACATTCAATTCAGTTAATTAAATCACCAGCTCCGACTAAATTTTAGCTTGATCCAAGTATGAATAACGGCCTTGTCAATTAACTATCAGATAAGTGATGATCCATGATACTGCGACTTCCATTGACAGTAAGGTTTTCCTTTCACCCTTTGCCTAAGGTTTTCCTTTCACCCTTTGCCTTTTTTTATTTTTTAAACTAAGAAACCTCTATGATATTATAGATGCAAATTACTTGGAAAAGAAAAATCTGCTCAACTGCAATTCTCAAATTTCCCTGGACAAAAAGAGGATACTAATCGAGGTATTTCTAGGCCATTGGGCACCATATTTACAATATAGAGAGGATCCAGATTGCCAACAGTGTGTTCCAATAAGACGCCCACCTGGCAATCACTGAGATTAGTAAGAAAAAGTTCAAAACATGAGGAATACGGCTAATCATCAGACACGACATGCATATTTCCAGTCTGCATTTTATGTCATTACCATTTCAGGTTTGTTGAGGCATTGGTGAATTAGTTATTCCCAAAGATCATCATCATGCTGCATGGTCGCAAATTCTACAGCCTGTGGAGGATAAATACACTTTTTATCTTTAGTACCAATCCTTAAAATTGCCAGAAACTCAAATATTAAGCAACAGCTGAAAGCAGGAGCTCCAATTGAAAATGACAAATCGTACCTCTTCTATATCTCCTAATTCATTTATGATGACTGCAAGAGCCTGTCTCGAGTTTCCCATTCTTCCAAGAATGAATACTTGCTCCCTTAAAAGATCTTTTCTGGCACAGGCCTCATACGCCTGAAGTTGAATTTCAGTATAGTTATTTTGGAAAATTATGATGTCATCGTTATATAACTAATATTTAAACTGTCCAAACCTTCTCCAATGTGTAATGCTGACCACTGCGAAGAAAAGGAAGTAGCATCTTTGGATCATACTCGATGTAAAGTTCTACCTATCACAGGATGAAAATGGACAATACATAATCAGAAATGCAATTAACATAACAAGCACCTTGCCCACAAACAAGACTCAATGCACAGTCATAAGGATTGAGGCTAAACAACCGCACGCTCACAGGCAATAATAATTAAGCTGTTAACAAGGCATC